>BLKR01003205.1:0-156423 GCA_011170035.1 Teleogryllus occipitalis | reverse complement strand
TAAGAGAAAATTTTAATACTCTAGCTGAGAGAAACCAAACAATATACATATATATATATATATATATATATATATATATATATATATATATATATATATTCCATGATTTGTGCTCATAACGTGGTGAGAGACGACATTGAGAGGGGAACCTAAGTTGCCCCGCGGTGTGAGTCCCCTATTAGCTTCCTGTACGATCTCTCTCTCTCTCTCTCTCTCTCTCTCTCTCTCTCTCTCAATGTCTGTCTCTTTCTCCCAATCTCTGACTCTCTCTCAATCTTTGTCTCTCTCGCTCAATCTTTGCCTCTCTCGCTCAATCTCTGTCTCTCTCTCTCAATCTCTGTCCCTCTCTCTATCTCTCCCTTCCAATCTCTCTCTCTCTGTCTCTCTCAATCTGTGTCTGTCCCGTGTCACCCCGCGCCCTCCCCGCGCCCGCCGCGCACCCCGGGCGCGACCGCAGCCGGCACCGCTGCGGCGCCCTCCTGCTCCCCTCTTGCTCTCTCTCTCGGGCGCAGGGGCGGTGCGGGGGCGGGGGCGGTGGCTAATTAGCCGCGAGCGCGTCACAGGCGGGCGGCGACGCGCTGCGCCGGCGGCCGGGGCGCCGCCCCCCGACGCGGCCCCACGCGGAGGCTGCGGCCACGGACGCGCGGGCGGAGCGAGGAGGCCACGCACGCAGGGCACACGAAGAGGAGGCAAGGCCAAGAAACGAAGGGGTGCGGAACCGGTTGGAGAATAGGTATAGGAAGGTATAAAAAGGCAAAGGTAGGAGTGAAATAATAACAAGTGAACGAGAGGAAATGATGACGAAAACAGACATAAAGGTAATGAAAGGAAACCAGAAATTATGTATAACTAACAGAACGACAAACAGGATAAAATTAGAAAACTGAGAAATGGAATTCTGAATAGAAGAGACGCAAAAGAAGGAAGACACGAAAGAAAATAATCCGAAGACGAAAATAATGAGCAGGACAGATTTTAAGGATGAAGGGTAAAAGAAGGCGGAAAACGAATATTTGAAAATGAAGAATAAAAATAGTCAGGATTTAAATGGAAAAAAAGTAGGCGAAAGAAAGGAAATGGAGTTTAATTGGATGGGAAGAATGGAGAAAGAAATACGGGGTGAAATTCATACTCTTCAGATGAATTCAGAAAAAGGTACTGAAATATAGTGAGAAAAATAGATGAAGACTCAAAGTAAAGAAATACTGAAAATGGACTTGAAGAAATGAAGATGAAATGAGAAAAAAATGGGATCCAAGGAGGAAGACAAAAGACGCACAAAGACGAGACGAGATGCAGAGAAAGAGCTAAGCAGAGAAAGAGCGCGGAGGTACGGAGGTACGGAACTCAGCGCAAAGCACGTGCGCTCGCGATGGCAGGATCTTTGCCGCTGCCACCACCGCCGCCACCTCCGCCACCGTCGCCACCGCCGCCACCGCCGCCATCGCTTTCACCGCCGCCAACGCCGCCGCCGCCGCCAACGCCACCAACGCCACCACCGCCGCCGCCACCGCCACCTGCCGCCTGCGCCACCGCCGCCACCGCCACCGCCACCGCCGCCACCACCACCGCCACCGCCACCGCCACCGCCACCGCCGCCACCGCCACCGCCACCGCCGCCGCCACCATACCGCCGCCACCGCCACGCGCCACGCCACCGCCACCGCCACCGCCACCGCCACCGCCACCGCCGCCGCCACCGCCACCGCCACCGCCTGCCACCGCCACCGCCACCGCCACCGCCACCGCCACGCCACCGCCACCGCCACCGCCACCGCCACCGCCACCGCCACCGCCACCGCCACTGCCACTGCCACCGCCACTGCCACTGCCACTGCCACTGCCACTGCCACTGCCACTGCCACTGCCACTGCCACTGCCACTGCCACTGCCACTGCCACTGCCACTGCCACTGCCACTGCCACTGCCACTGCCACTGCCACTGCCACTGCCACTGCCACTGCCACCGCCACTGCCACTGCCACTGCCACTGCCACTGCCACTGCCACTGCCACTGCCACTGCCACTGCCACTGCCACTGCCACTGCCACTGCCACTGCCACTGCCACTGCCACTGCCACTGCCACTGCCACTGCCACTGCCACTGCCACTGCCACTGCCACTGCCACTGCCCACTGCCACTGCCACTGCCACTGCCACTGCCACTGCCACTGCCACTGCCACTGCCACTGCCACTGCCACTGCCACTGCCACTGCCACTGCCACTGCCACTGCCACTGCCACTGCCACTGCCACTGCCACTGCCACTGCCACTGCCACTGCCACTGCCACTGCCACTGCCACTGCCACTGCCACCGCCACCGCCACCGCCACCGCCACCGCCACCGCCACCGCCGCCGCCGCCGCCTCCGCCGCCGCCGCCGCCGCCTCCGCCGCCGCCGCCGCCGCCACCGCCGCCTCTTCCTCCGCCACGACCAACGCCACCACTGCCATCTTCTCCACTGCTTCCATCGCCACTAACATCACTACCCCGTCACCGCCCTTGCGACCTCCGCCCCCGGCGCCACCGCCGCCGCTGTCTGCAGGCGCGGGTCAGACCACCGGGCGGGGCGCGCGGCGCGGGAGGGAGGGGGCGACAAGAATGTCCCCGGCCATGGCGGTGGCGCGGGCGGCGGAGAGGAATGCGGCGACCGCCTGCCTTCCCGCCCCCATTCCGTGCATATTAGCGGTTGCCCTGTCTCGGGCGCGCGCGTCCGCCCGCGCAGCCGCAGCGCCAAAGCGAAGGGCGGCGACGGCGACGGCGACGGCGACGGCGGCGACGCGGAGGAGGGGGAAATTGCTGCCGGCGGGAAGAAAGTTCCGCCTAATGTCTTCCAGTGGTATGATGAAGCGTATTATACACACGATCGACCGAATTGGCTTAAGAGGTAACGCGCTGACTTCGCATTCGGGAGCCCCGGGTTCAATCTCCGTGCCGGATATCCCGTCGAAGATTTTCGTGGTTTCCTTCCGTCATCCAGTTGAATGCTGGGATGATTTTACTAAAAGAGCCACGACCGCAAAACCGGCGTTGCTAGCCGAATTCCTTATCTGCGTGAAGTCATGAAGGTTAAGTGAATTCGAGACATCGCGAATTACTGGCTGGGTGACCGACTACGTCTCGGAACCCATGGATCTAATGGCGCCGAGGCCAATTGCCTATATGACATAAAATGGCTGAATACAAACACAAGAAATTATACACACGATGGGTTGGAGACGATGCACAAAAGCGGTGTTTGTGCCGAGTTACTGGATAGTATTGTCGTTTGTGATGTGAAAACACATGCCAGTTAAAGAGCTACGTCGAATTAAAGTGCTGAAGCTGAAGAGAAATAGCAGTAGCGAGCTCTGATCGGTAATTTTTCGTGGTTTCTCTCTTCACTACTAGGTAAAGACCACAGCAATATTTTAACAAATAGACCATTGACCGCGCGCGATTTTTCCTTCCTCATTCTTCTCCTCCATCTTCTTAAGCTCACATAATTAGATTTACATGCTTTACACTACTTCACTTGCCCGAGGTACGGTTGCTCTGAAGCTCTGAAGCTCTGAAGCTGATTGCTCTGAAGGATGTATCTACGGCAGTAACCCCACAAGCGGACGTGTATGTTAGTGCCGGATATCGCGTTCCGGAAGCGAAGAAACACCGCTATCTCCCAGGATTTAACATGCACTACGCTCATGTTACTAATGATCGTGGCAGTTGGCACGCCCGAAAACTCACATAATGAATCCATCTTGCCAGCTAATTGATTCGACTTATTCGTGTTTCCGGGCGCGTCAACTGCTCTGGTCATTAGTCCCGTTAGTGTAGTGCATGTTTTGTTCTAGGGAGATGGCGGTGATCTTCCCCCGCTGGATGGCGAGATTCGGCGCCGACCTACCGTCGGCTAGTGGGGTTTCCCCCAACCAGGACTCTCCCACCAGAGGGGCACCTCCCCAGCCGGGACAAGCTCTAAGCTCCCGGGATATGTGGTAGTGTAGTACATGTTAGTGTGTGTGTGTGTGTGTGTGTGTGTGTGTGTGTGTGTGTGTAAGGGGAGAGGATAGAACAAAGAATGGGAAGGACAGATCGCGCGCGGTCCGTGGCCCGTTTGATAGGGTACTGCTCCGGCATTCGCCTGGTGTTGATCGCAAAAAACACGGAAAACTACCGATCAGAGCAGCCGGCCGCTAGAATTCTCCTCCAGACAGCGACTGAATTGGACCTAGCTGAAAAGCTAGTGTCGAAAATCCTGCCGCCGTGCACTTTCCGGTCAGAGGCGTTGCAGTGACATCAGTTGATGCACTGAGCTGCCGCTCCCGGTCTTGCCAGCTAAGACTGACAAGTGGTAACTAAGCGCAGGACCTCTTGCTCATCTATTGAGAGTGTCACTCGTACTCCTCCAAGTCTCTTCACTGTTCTTTTAGAGAATTCGAGCTTGCCGTTTTAGTCGAATAATGCTTCTGTGAGAGGAGTGCCGTGAACAATTTCTTTGCCAATCTCTATCAATTATATTTCTATTCTATATCTTATATTTCTATTATATATCTCTATATAGTTGCCTATTTCTATCATTGCCACCGAATGATAGTTCATATTTTTATAGTGAACATTTATAGCACTCTTCTTTAATTTCTTAACAAAATATTTCATTCATCAGTAAAGTGTAAAATATTATAATAAATTGATGTACACATATTCTTCTGTTCAACAAATAAATTGCAACTTGTAGTGTAAATTGTAAATGTTATAACATTACTTAAAACTGCCTTACATATTTATGGAATTTGTAAATGGTTAAAATCTTAGTAAATAATTTCAATTGTTGACTAATGTAAGTAATTTATTATTTTTTATCAATTAAATTTTGTTTATCTATTTATATACGCAATTAAATTAAATTCGTACTTCACAGGACCATATCTGCAGTGTGTATTTTCATTTCTTGGACGTAATTAATCTAGTTATTTTTCAGTTAACTTTGCTATCGTTGCGATTATCATATTTGAATTTCTACTCATCTCTGGTTACGAATCTCAACATATGACGAATCTTTCGGTGGATGCACTAGATTGGCACATTATTTGGTCTTTCTTATAATGAAAAAAATGGGAATATTTCAATGAAGCCGCTAGTAGAAATTCGCATTAAATGTTTACATATAGCTGAATCTTCACTTCGCAACTCACTCATTAAAATGCTGCATTGCAATTAGCTTGCATAATAACATTTCTCTTCACGCACATTAAAATATTGCATTATTTTACTTCTCAGAGCGATTGTTAATAAGACCATGAAATATAGAAAAGACTATGCAGGATGATTGACACTTTGTTGCTACCGAGAAATAAAACCAAGAAATATTTTTCCCTCCTTTCCCTTTGCGGATAAGGTGTGTTGCTAGGCGGAAGAATAGGCCTTATGACCTGAGCCTCGCCACCAAAAAAGGCTATTATTATTATTATTATTATTATTATTATTATTATTATTATTATTATTATTATTATTATTATTATTATTATTATTATTACCATTATTAAGGTTGACTTCTGATTAGGTGGAAGGAAAGTATATCTCGGTAAATGGTGAAAATATTAGTCTGCGTTCGTAAAAGGACAAAGTCAACTCAGTGTTATATTCATCAACAATTGGTATGTCCTTGGAGACAAGCTGCTTCATGATGCTGATTTTATCATTTTCCAATGTCGAAGCCGCAATATTTCAGTTTGAGTTTCTATTATCTTCTCTTTTGAATTTCGTAGTTGAAGTAGTTCAATACAGCTCTTATTAATTACTAGCGTACATCTTAAATGCCCTACACCCAGTTTATTGTGAGTTACAGCTCTCCCCAAAAACATATTTTACAACGAAATTCCCTGCACCTAAGTTGACGTTTCCACTTGAAAAGACGGGCCCCCGGAAGTTCCGCCGGGACAAGAGGGGTCCAGGTCCCGAGAGGGGGTGGGGGGTGGGGGCGCACTGCCACCGCCGCCGCGCGAAGGGAATCGATAGAGGCCCCGACGTCGACGCCCCTCGGCCCAGGCGCCGCCCCCGCCCCCGCCCCCGCTCCGCCCCCGGCCCCACCTCCGGTGCTCACTTAGTGCCTATTCGATCGTGATAAGGCAAGTGGAGCGCTCCGCCCCAAACGCTCAGGCTTTTCAGGGCCCCTCGCGAGCCTACTATGCAATTCAGGGCAGCCGCCGGCTGTTTTGTTTGAACCTTTACCACTGTTCGTCTATTTTATGGCACAATTCTCATTGCGAGTTAACAACGGGTGAAGACGCTAAAATGTACAGACAGTTATGGTCTGACCCATTTCCCCCTGAGGAAGGTCGTAGAATGGCGGCCAAAATACCAAGAAAGATGTCTCATAGCATTAACGGATGTTACTGCAGTCCCTCTGACCGGGAAGTTCTAGGTTCGAGTCCAGAAGGTAGCAGGATTTTCGTCATTAGCTTGTCGAATTAGGTCGCTGTTGGGAGAAGGAATTTCTAGCGGCCGACTGCTCTAATCCGTCGTATTCCGTGGTTTCTTCAACACCAGGTGAATACCGGAGCAGTACCATAAGAAAAGGACCACTGACCGCGTGCGATCTTTCCTACCTCTTCCTTGTCCAATCCTCATCCCTTACACACACTTACACTAACATGCACTACAGTACCACACATGCCGGGAAACCGGTCGAGAGCTTACAGTTGTCCAGGCTGGAGTGGTGCCCCGCTTGTGGGAGATACCTGGTTGGGGAAACCTTCGTTAGCCGTCTGTAGGTCGGCGCCGGATCTCGTCATACAGCGGGGGAAGACCATCGCCACCTCTCAAGCAAAAACAGGCGCTACACGTACGGAACTAATGAGCGTAGTAGTTGTTCCGCCCAGAATCACTAACAATCAATCAATGAAACAATCGGCATCAATGTTGGCAGCTGCCTAGGGCATGGTGTCTCCCGGACAGCCAAGTAATTACAGATGTCTGAATTTTCACCTGCTTTCTACACTTTTGTTTACAGCACCTACCAATCGGTGGCCATTATGTTTCAACGGCATATTCAATTAACTTTATTTTAAATACAAGTCAGGAATGAGCTAAAAATTGAAATATAAATGTGATGTAACTCCAATAAATACAACGTTTCATGAAGGAAACACTTTCACGATCAACCTTATAGTTCAAGATAGGTTTAGTGTTTTTTCTGACACCATTTCACACATAACAAAGGCAATTGTTTCAACATAATATTTGACAGTTTGATGGAGGAGAGTCTTAAGAATATATTGATACAAACATTCAACCAGGGAATAAAAGAAAAATGGAAATCCGTTAGTTTGGAAATCGTGTCATCGGTACGCTATGAGTATTGTGACTGGTATTTTCGAAACAATGATTTATTTTTATTATTCTTAGGTTCTTCTCGCCTACCCCAAAGGAACTTCTTTGGGGTAGGGGGGGTCTCCGAGAGCTCCTGCGCTACGGCCAATCAATACCCCTTCAAATGGGACAACCGAAGCAACTGGAGCAGTTCGATCAAAACGGCTTCTGTTGCACCACACCTCAAAAGCCTATTTCAGACTGCGTCTCAGTTAAACCTGATTGAGTTGTTTTAGCACAACTAGCACTTCTGTGATTATAATGACCAATGTATTCCACACTATTCAGTTTGATTGTAGCGATACCGACCCTAACTGTTCTTCTAATACTCTTGAGATATATTAATTAGAATTCTCATCCGTATTCCAAATCCACTAACTTACCGTGTTATCCTAATCCATTAACTTATCGATAATGATGACGAAAGTGTAGCCCCTTTGATTAGAATGGTACGGAGTGAAATTGATTGAAATTCTGGAGCTGGTAATGGAGATGACTAAACGTGGTTTGTGTTCAATCACTCTATTCTTGCCTCTCTTCTCAACCCTGTTCTATCTCCGCATGTACACCCTTCCTATCCCAGTGACTACTACTATTCTAATATTACCCCCGGACAGTTCGACACTAGCTATTCAGCTAGGTCGAATTCAGACACTGTCTGAAGGAGAATTCTAGCGGCCGGTGCTCTGATCGGAAGTTCCCTTGGTTTCTACGATCAACATCAGGCGAATGCCGGAGGAGTACTTTACCAAACGGGCCACGGACCGCGCGCGATCTGTCCTTCCTCTTCCTTGTTCTATCCTCTCCCCTTACACACACACACTAACATGCACTACATTCCTACATATTCCTGGAGACTGGTCAGGAGCTTAGAGCTTGTCCCGGCTGGGGCGGTGCCCCGCTGGTGGGAGAGTCTTGGTTAGGGGGAAACCCCACTAGCCGACGGAAGGTTGGCGCCGGATATCGCCATCCAGCAGGGGAAGATCACCTCCATCTCCCGAGAAAATGCATGCACTACACTAACAGGACTAATTACTAATGCAGTTGACGCGCCCGGAAACACGAAAAATTCAATTAATCAATCAATCAAAACCTCTGGACAGCTCCAGTGTAAATTGCTGCTTGGCAGCATCTTGCAAGGCTTTGTAGACTTTAGAATTATCGCCTTCAGTGCAGACTCAACCCTCACCTCTATTAGATTATTCCAAAGCTATTTAAAAATTATTGTCGCCTCCGTTTTCTCACTGCCGTTCTCAAACCCACCACCATCACTGCCTCTGTTTCTATCTTACATATCGTGCACTGTCATATTCTCTCACTGCACCTGCTAAGATGTCTCCGTGCAACATTTGTAGGGTTTGCAGGGTTTTTGAGCGAGAGATAGCACGTCATACGCAGTTTTTAACTGTTTTTTTGTCGTAAAATAAATAAATAAATAAATAAATAAAGGTAATAAATAAAAGGTAATAAATAAAGGTAATAAATAAAGGTAAAATAAATAAATAAATAAATAAATAAATATAGATCCTAAGGTTCTAGTGACAGGCTACCCTGATCGCTAATCTTCCGTGTTTTACCCGATTGCCGTAATACCTGGCGATTTCCAGAGAAGTATGCTAACCATTGAGTTACGAACCGCACATGAACATTTCCTTTCCTCTACGTGTCCGAAATTGTAGAAATAAGTTAGAACAAGCTAAGAGTAATATCCGTATATGTTAAATGAGTAAGTAAGTGCTGTGAAGTGCTGGTCAGTGAAATTCGAAGCAGGACAGTGCAGTGAAGTGTAGTGAACGTGATCAACGCCTTTTTTAAAAATATCTATGTAGCTTTTATTGATTTTTACTATCAACAACATATAATTATTGTAAATCATGATAGGGTTAAAATAATTGTTATAATACTTAATTAGTGATAGTATGATTATTGCATCCTTGTTTTGTATTGTACTCCTATTATTATTATTATTATTATTATTATTATTATTATTATTATTATTATTATTATTATTATTATTATTATTATTATTATTATTATTACTATTATTATTATTATTATTATTATTTAACATTTAATAATTAATAATCGTTCTAGCAAATGTTTCCTTCGATTGTAAACATTAAAATTGCATTTGATATTATATTATACTTGTCAGTTTAAATTTTTTTACTATTAGTAATTTTGTCGCGGAATATTATTTAAAATAAATTGGATCGTAATTTCACTTTGGTCCTGTTTGATTAGCGCACTACTCCCTCGCAGACGGACTGCTAACCTCAGCCACCTGCGGCAGCATGCGAGGGCAGGTTGAGGTGGCCTTGTCAGAAATCCTTCATGTCAACTGCCACGAAACGATTCAACGTAAAAGTTTAACTTATAAAAGTTACCATAAGTCGTAGAAAAAAACATAAGAAACTCAATGTAATGGGTATTACATCATCATTTTATAATGTACTATTCGCCACAATTATTGCGTTTTTCTGAAGTTTGAATTTTTATTTTAAGTAAATTGAAAATGATTATGGGATTTTCATGAATTTCTATAATCAGATGATTTGTAGGTATTCATTGAAGACAATCTTATAGATTCATTCAAAGTAAATGCAGTAAAACTGAATATTTTTTATAGTATTTAAGTAATTGTTAAGTAAAGTATTTAAATAATTGCACAGATATTGACACTTTAGATAAAATAAATACCGAGAATAAAATAAAAATAATAAATAAAATAGAAACCGTTCATTTGTTCATCTATGATTCAAGCGCTGCTTCAATATAATGATGTAATATTTATAATACTGTTATCTCCATTACTATATTGTACTCAAATACAAACTTATCTTTCCTTATTTCTTTTCATTTGGTCCGTTTTTCCTGAGAATTCTCTCTTTGACCAAGAATCCATGCAAATGAAATGTCCAATTTCGGATCTGCACGGTAGATTTTTCGTGGAAACGTCTGTGATGTTTGCTTATTGAATTTCTTTCAATGCGAGTTACTCTTTGAATAGCGTTAATACACATTAGAGTATACTTTCGAATTATGAATGTGACATTGGAGTTATCGTACATTCAACTGAAAGTAAATTTTATCTTTTATTAAAGCGATTACTTGTATTGCGTCGCTTTAGCTTGCATTACGGTAGTGTTTGCAATCTTTTCACACCAGAATCAATAATCAAGATTAACGAGTTATCCCTGTACACTGACATTTTCTTTTCTCCACACAAAGTTAATTTGTCGTGTTCACACGCCTCACTGGTTCATTCTTAAGTAATAGACAAATCGCACTGTGCGCCACAGACACGTACAGCTGCGTACGATCTAACTTTGCTCGCGCATTATTAGAGATTTAGATAAAAGTATTTCAATTCTTTCGGTACTTTGTCACACAGGAAATTTTGACTCGGTATCCCTGTAGCAAGCAAATCGTTTGATATCAAATAGTTAAAACACAATGTGTGCTCGAAATAGTTCGCAATAAATTATTCTATGAGGAACGGTGAAATAAAACATAAATTGAATCGTTTATTTCAGAAACCCGTCAAACGCCAAATTTCTCATGTCGAGAAAAGTAAGAAAAAGTGTCCCAATTGTTCAGATTTCAAAATATTTTTGAATATTAAAGCAGTTACTTAATGAATATTTTTCAGCTAAATGTGGAATAAGCGATGTGTCTATGCTCATGGAACAATATTCCACCGCTAAAGCGCATTTTAAATTTCGGCGTTTGACGGGTTTCTGAAATAAACGATTCAATTCTCCTCTCTAATTAAGTGACACGTCATTCTCGAAAACATCAACTGCTGCTCTATTTTCTCGCTGCAATATGCTCTGCTACTTTCTCATTTCAGGGGTTTGGTAGTTGGGTACACAATATTCTTCCTTCCTCGTCCTCCTCCTCCTCCCGCTGTACGGCATTCACTCATCGTTCGCGTTCTCTGGGGGCAGCAACGCTGCTGGAGAGCCTTTATTGAAGATTTCAATGGGCGAATGACGGACGCGGCCATATCGACATTCTATTCAAAAGCAGAACGACATACGGCGGCGCACAGAACCGCGTAGATCAATCTCCAACTTCAACAGACTCTACAGTGGAGGGAGAAAACATTAAAAGGAATGAAGAACGTCTTTCCCTGTAACGACCATTTTTGCTACAGTTATTCTTGAAAACTTTGTTGTTGTTTTTTTAATGCACTGTAAATTTTTTAAGTGCCGTGACAGGATATCGCATCAAGATACGCATTATTTCTCAAAATTCCTTTTCGTTGTATTTGTTTTGCGATGCGTCTAATTAAAATATTATTTAAAAGTATATTGAAAATCAATATTTTTATAACGAATCTTCAGTTGTAGGTTCTTCGTCTGGAAATTGCCGTTTGCTTCAATACATTTAACTTTTTGCTAATAAAATTGGGGTCGTATTGGATTTAAGACTTTTTACTCGAGCCTTTGCTCGGATTTCCTAAACGTTTGTATAACAAATCCCTTCTTGGCTGTCAGATACGTTCATCATTCAACGTGTTTGGCACACTTTTAAATGAATTTACTTGTACAGGATATGTTTTTCCCACATATTTAATGTAATTCAAATAACTCATCCGTCCTGTTTTGATAACCTTATATTTTGACATTCTTTTACGCCATAGAAAATATTAAAATTGCACAAAAAGTAAGGTGTAAGAACTACGGTAAGTTATAATGCACTATTGAGGAGAAAGATCAGAATAGAAATGCAACATGCAGAAGTGTAGTTACTTTCCAGTCCCAATGCCAGATCTGCCACGTATATAGCATGTCGTAACAGTTTCTTGTCGTATGTCCTCCAGATGTTCCATGCCGCCCCAGCAGTCCCCAGTCCCCTCCCGTTAACACCTCAACAAGCACTAAACACTCTGCGTTGAAGCAACAACTCTATTTTTCGTTATCATCCCAATTTCCGTAAAGGAGGCGAAACAAGAGCCCATGACCTTGTAGTTGATGCGACCAAAAATAAACTAAAAAAAAGAGCCCATTTTTATCATATACAACTCAGCAAGCACTGCGCGATAGGGGAAAGATCAAACCAACATTCGAATGCAACAAGCGAAAATGCTGGTCCCAACCGCTCCGATCTGCTCGAATCCCGTGTATAATAAGTAACAACAGTTACTTCCCGGATCTCCTCCAGATGTCCCCCCCGCTGTCCCTCCCGCTGTCCCCCCGCTGTCCCCCCCCCCGCTGTCCCCCCTGCCTGTCCGTTAACACCTCGTCAGGCACTAAACACTTCGCGATGAAGCAGCAATTCTCCCACTTTTTCGTTATAATCCCAATTCCCGTAAAGGAGACAAAACAGAAGCCTTCTTTATCAAATACCTCTCAACAGGCACTGCGCGATAGGGGAAAGATCAAACCAACATGCGAAAGCGTTGGTCCCAACCGCTCCGATCAGCTCGAATCCCGTGTATAATAAGTCGCAACAGTTACTTCTCGGATCTCCTCCAGATGTCCCGCGCCGCCCGCGCGCCGTGCGTGGGCGTCGGCCGGGTGACGGATGAGCCGCTCCGCGTATTGGCAGCTCCCGCATCCGTATGCCGGCGCGCGCGGGATATCGGCGCGCTATAAATAATGCATCGCGCTGCGTAATCCGTCACCGCGCGCAAAAAGCACGCCCGCGCCCGCGTATTTCCTTATGGTAATGGGCCGGCCCGAGGGGGCGGGGCCGGTTGTTGTGCACAGGCCGCAAACCGGGGGAGGGGAGAGTGGGGGGGATGGGTTGCACCGGCCCAGCTGCTGCAGGTCACGGGGTCACCGGCGGCGATGACCCCTCCAGTCCACGCGACGTTTACTCGCCTGGACGCGGCTCCACCCTGCGAGTTCCGCTCGGTGCTTTTTTGTTTGGTTTGTGCTACATGTTTTGCCTGTCCACCTGCGTTGCCTGTCCATCCGTCTTGCCTGCCCACCTGTTTTGCCTGTCCACTCGTTTTGCCTGTCCACTCGTTTTGCCTGTCCACTCGTTTTGCCTGTCCACTCGTTTTGCCTGTCCACTCGTTTTGCCTGTCCACCCTTCTTGCCTCTCCACCCGTCTTGCCTCTCCACCCGTCTTGCCTCTCCACCCGTCTTGCCTCTCCACCCGTCTTTCCTGTCCACCCGTCTTGCCTGTCCACCCGTCTTGCCTGTCCACCCGTCTTGCCTGTCCACCCGTCTTGCCTGTCCACCCGTCTTGCCTGTCCACCCGTCTTGCCTGTCCACCCGTCTTGCCTGTCCACCCGTCTTGCCTGTCCACCCGTCTTGCCTGTCCACCTGTCTTGCCTGTCCACCCGTCTTGCCCGTCCTGTCGGATATGCCCGACTCGAACCTATTGTCGGTCCTCAGTCCTGCCCATTTCGTCCGTCTCAACCGTGTCTCTTGTCCTATCCGTCATGAAGTGCATGTTAATCGTGCCTGTCCATCCTCCTAGTGTTGCTCGTCTCACCCAACATTCCTGACCTACCTGTCCCGTCTGCTTAGTCCATCCAGACCCGGTCTGTCCTGCTGTCCTGCACATTTCGTCCGTCTCACCCATGTCTACCATCCCGTCCGCCATACTCGAAGTGACCGTCATGCCCGTGCCTGTCGACTTGATTATCCTCCGTCTGTTTCCCACCATCTACCATCTCGAGCATTCTCACCGTCCCAGCTATGCTGCCTACCCACTCCCTTGCCCATACAGCTGAATCTACTCCTCTCGATTGTCCCAATAGTCTCGCCAATCATTCTGTCCCGTGCGTCTAATCCGTGAAGCACGAGACTGCTCTGCTCATCTCCTGCGTCCCCCGCCCCGTCCCGATACTTCTCGCTCAGTTAGTAGTGACAATCCCAACAAACCCTCACCAACTACCCAAACTCGACTCCCTTCGTTTCTCCAGCCACCACCCCGTCCCACCACTGCCTTACTTCCCTAACCATTTCCCCATCCGTCCTGGGAATTCTGGAATACTTTTCTGTCCTTGCCAAGTGTACTTTCTTTCTCCTCATCCCTATTTCCCGCCTATTCCACCACGGTTTACCATTTCCTTCCTCACAGCGTTTCAAGTTAAGGCGTTTGAAAGTAAACTGTTTCAACACAGGACAAGTGTAACATAGTACTTTGTTAGTCGTTCGTATGTCCTACCGAGCAACAGGAGCAGTTGTTGGGGAATATAAAATAAATAACCAGAAAGCTTTATGAGGTCGAAGTAAGTACACACGTTTAGCAGATCCACGAACCTATAGTAAATAAATTGTGCATAGTTTTTAAATATATCCATAAATACTGGATGTACTACAATGGAAATAATAAAAGTTTGTTGGTCAGAAAAAATAATTTTCTGCAGGTCAGCTAGTCCATGTTTGACCTTAGCATTGCTGATCATTGCGACGCTACACAAGTCACGTTAGGATAAAGCGGCTGACCAAGTTCAACAGTTGAATACAATACACAATAAATAATAGGTCATTTAAAGAAATTAGGAGATAGAGTTTGTTACAAGTGCCACAAAAGTGAAAATGAGCGAGGAAGGAGTTGATGGAAGAGGAACAATGAAAGCATTTGTGTGAATATATTGTTAACTTCAAATTACAGATGAACTTAAAATTAATCAGAAAAATATCGTTTATTTTGTAATACTTTGTTAATACTTTTATCATTAAAATGAACTTCAATAGAAAGTAGTTGTGATAAAACAACACGTACTTTTTCACCGTTAATAATGAAAATTAAATAGTTTCAAGCAAAAGTTTTAGGGGAAAAAATATTTAAAATTTTAAATGAAAGTATATTTCTGTCACTGAATTAATTTTATATGGTACGTAGTGTATTCATGAACATATGGGCTGAGATTTTTAGCATTACAATATTCTTTATGCATTATGTGAAGAAGTAAAATAATTAAAAGTAATAAATAAAGCGATACTAAAAGCGTTGGCAAACAAATGCAAATATATTTAAAAAAATAATAGTAATTATTAAACAGTATTGTCATGAACGAAAGGCAGCCGTCATTATCGCCTTCTGTTATCAGTGTGGCGTTCAACAATGCGTTACAACAACCAACAATGACCGTTCATCTATTCGTTTTCACATTTAACACAATTAAAGGACGCAAGTTAAAGTGAAACAGCATAAATATAAAATAAATGTAATATATAATAATAAAATGAAATATGAAATAATATACACATTCTAACTTAGGTAGCATCCAACTGTGTAAATTTGGAGCTGGTGACTGAAGGCTAGCAATTTTTATATCATATATATTTTAAATAGGTTTTAAATATTAATTAATTTGTAAACATATAACAAAAGCTCCAAAGTAAAAAACCAGCAAAGAAATTAGAAATAATATTCACATTACATTTTACGAAGCATTCACCTGCTTCAAAACATCTTTAAAATTACGATCACGAAGCGCAGGATTTTCAGATTGGACGATTAAGTTTGACACCCAATTACTAAAAAAATACTCATATTTTCGAAATATTCAACATAACCTTGTTTGATGTTCTGTTTCTCATGATTGGTTCATTAAAAAAGTCGTATCTTCATAATTGTAGGAAGATGCTGAAAAAATTTGATTTTTTTCAATTTTAGAGAAATCAGGGTTTTCGACCACCTTGAGACCAGTGCTATTCTCTTAAACATTCCTTAGACTAACATCAAAATTTACTCAAAATCGATGGCGCCATTTTTTAAAAACTTTCATAAGTCCGAGGGGCTTTATGTAAAGCACCTTCCAAAATTAAAATATCTGTTCAAGGGGCTAAGACATCAGCCAGTTCGATTGAAGAATATCAACTTTGGAGAAAATTACCTGAACGGTTTAGGAGCTAGCGTTGTTCTGAGACGGAGGGACGGAGGAACGGACAGACGGACAGTCAGACGTTTTGCCATCAATCCACCTTTTGGTATCAGGGATCCATAAAACATAGATACCGGCTGCACCACGTGTTAGAGAAATCTTTTTTCAAAATATATCAACTGTTTTTTTCACTTTTTCGTTATTAGGGCCTTGTAATAGGAATTTGTTTTGCTGAAAATTCGCTTTTTTTTCGCGTAGTATTACGTAACTTTCTCTTCTAAAGAAGTTCCTTCATAAGCGCGAGAAAGTAAAAAATTAGTGATAACCTCTGAAAGCAATGCTTTTAGAACGTGAATATAAAAAAGAACATAATTAAACCAGATACTTGTGTATCGTATATGAAATTCTTAATATAAAAAGTCGAAATGATCCAAAGGGCATTCCCGAACATTTAAAACTTCGTTGTGAATAAATTATTTTTTATTCCTTCACTCATTATTTTCATTTCCTTCGCTTACGATAAGCCACCAAAAAAATTAACAAATCTTAAAAGGCACTGATATTGCAAATAAAACTACCCACGTTTTGTTCAGTTATCGTAACAAAAGCGTCAAGTGTGCATAAAACAAAATTTTATAATTGTCTTATGAAATATATTGTGTGTGGTAAATGAAGTATATTAACACAGCCTTTATAAAGCGGCTACCAGAATTTCCGGTGTATTGTGTGGTCTTAATTGATTGGCGCCGCAAGCATTGTGTGCCCTGTGCAGCGGGGGCCGGTACCTCTGTGTTATTTTCGTCATCCTACAAACGAAGTTGTGTGAGCCGTTAAATAATTTCATCTAAGTTATTAGGTGATGACGGAAAGATGGATATTACTTTAAAGATGGCAAATATTCTACTATTAACTACGCCAAATCAGTTTCATACAGCCGACGGCTGTTTGCGCATACTAGTCTGACATAATTACTAAAACAACGATTCGTGCACCTACTATACACGGAGAAGTACGTAGCATACGAATATATGTATATTCGTAGTACACGAGGAAGTTATGTTATTCTGCGAAAAATAGATTCGAGATTTTGAACGAAATGTAAGTTTTAGGGTTCCCAGATATATGAAAATCGTATTTTTCAAACATAAGTCCGTCTCTCCCTCCTCTGACCTTCCATCCGTCAGCCAGTCCATCCCTCCGCCCGTCCGTCTGTCCGTCCGTCAATGCATCCATCCGTCAGTCCGTCCATCCATCCAACCATCCATCCATCAGTTCATCCGTCCATCCATTCAACCATTCTTCCGTTTGCCCGTCCTTCCATCATTCCGTCCGTGCGTCCGTCCTTCCTTCCGTCCGTTCATCCGTCTATCTTTCTGTCCGTCCATCCTCCCGTCCGTCCGTCCGTCCGTCCGTCCTTCCGTCCGTCCATCCTTCTGTCCATCTGTGTCCGTTTGTTCGTCCGTTCTGTCGGTTCATCCGTCCGTTTGTAAACAAGACTAATGTCTATTCGTAGGATTTTTTCCAAAATGAATATTTCCCGATCAAGACCAGACTCAAAGCATTGGAAATTTGAAATCAGTCTTTTAGTTTTGGGTGAGTACTTTATTTGAAGCTCCATGGATAATTTTCAATATATTATCAAAGATGAGTTCATTTATTTCTTTTTAAGTGATACGCATCCTGCTGTGCATTACTTAACTGTCCAATTGTTGTTTCGTGTAAATAAGTTTATTTTAAATGGATGATGTTTATTGTCATCGTTATCATCAGACTACCAACACAGCAAGACACTACCTGCAAGCTGTTCAAGATGGTTCGTGGGGAAGTTTTCCCACTACTAAGGGCACGAATGATCCAAAGGCGTGGTCGAATTGCAGCTACTACAAACATAGACCCCTCCTCCATTAGTGGGAAATTGCTCGCTTCAGCCAAATGGTCACTCCCTTCACTTGTCAATCAATATAGGATGGACTGTTTAGAACCACAACTCTCGGCACCTCTTACGTTAAAACATCTTACCTCTTGCGCCTCTTACCTTAAAATATCTTATCTGTTAGCTTTTGCATTAAAAAATCACTGTAATTTACTGGTGAATATGTTTTCTTATTTGAAATCGAGTAAATATACACATTTCAAGCATCAAACACATTTCCAAACGTCGCTTAAAATGATCTTACAATCAGAATAATATATGAGAAATTATGTTTCAAATTTTATTACACATAAACATAATGCACACTAAATATGTATCTCACCAATTATTTCTACCTAATAAGTAACTGTATTAATTAGTCAACAAAATGATAGTATAAATACTAGACTATTTATACGAAAAACTTCGCTTGCATTAACAAGAGATGTTCAACATTCGTGAAAAGAAAAGAACATTTTCAATATATTAGCAATTAAGATTTGTGGGTTAATGAAAGCTCATTAAACGAAAAGCCATTGTAATTAGTGGCTTCTAGCAGTAAAAATCTGCTCAACTATTGAACGAAATTTTAAAATTTCTTGTCAAAGAATTAGATGAAAGTAATATAATTAAAATGCCACTAATTAAAACGACAAATAAAATAGATTTCACTATAAAACGCCGTAGAAACCAGAATTCGTGTTTTGTATCTATTAATAGATAATTTGTATCTATTAATAGAAGCGACCATTTTTATTTATTTTTTTTTAATTTTTGACTACAAAGTAGACAAAGAAAATACATACGCAAAATGTTACAACAGAAACGAATGAATATACTGCTTGCTTTCAAAGATTTTAGCCATAAATGTATTCCTAAAAGTGTAATAAACATGAAAACAAAGTTAGATGCGATTGTTGGGATTATTTTAAATAAAAATTGTACTGGCGTATTCGGTGATTTCTTTTGCCACCCTGACACTTCCAATAGAATTACAGAGAAAATACAAAAACATATTTGTAACAGAAGAAAAGACAAAATCAAATAAGCCATAATACATTATTTAAAATATTTAATTGCCTTTGAAAATTTTGTTTCCTTAATTACTTTTTTCTTGAATATATCTTGAAGGAATTACATCTTGGTTCATATGAATATTTCCTAGAATTTCAGATAAATCAGGGAAAAATAAATCAGAGACTATTTGAGTAATAATAATTTACTTCTTGTTTTACATGTTGAAATCGATTTTATTCACCTAATTAGGTGCTGTTCTATAATATTTAGACTTGAACAACGCAGACACATGCCGCTTCAATAATTGTTGAAAGCTCTCTTTATTTTTATTCGAAATATCTGGTAAACACAGCGCTGTTTCCTAGATAATGACGAAACTCAAAAGTAATTTTCCTACGTCAAAATACCAAGTTCTATTTTACGGAGGATAACAAGAATGTTGCACGCTCCCTCTGCCAAATGAACTTATTTTGCTTTACTCAATCCTTTTGTGTTGCAAAGCCCTCTGGGGAAAGGGGATCTGTTTATCTCGTATAATAGAACGAAGCAGACAGAAAAGAAGACATGGAAAACGTAGGAGAGGTACTTAGTTTGTAGCTAGAAAACATAGAGTTCAATTAATGGGCTAAAAAATGAATAGTCAACATAATTTACACAATGCTTATTCTCTTCATCTGCTAGTCAACAAAAGGTAAGAATATGGTATTAAAACTGCAACATTGGAAACATCCACACTCCCCATTTACTTAACATGAAAACAAAGTTAGATGCGATTGTTGGGATTATTTTAAATAAAAATTGTACTGGCGTATTCGGTGATTTCTTTTGCCACCCTGACACTTCCAATAGAATTACAGAGAAAATACAAAAACATATTTGTAACAGAAGAAAAGACAAAATCAAATAAGCCATAATACATTATTTAAAATATTTAATTGCCTTTGAAAATTTTGTTTCCTTAATTACTTTTTTCTTGAATATATCTTGAAGGAATTACATCTTGGTTCATATGAATATTTCCTAGAATTTCAGATAAATCAGGGAAAAATAAATCAGAGACTATTTGAGTAATAATAATTTACTTCTTGTTTTACATGTTGAAATCGATTTTATTCACCTAATTAGGTGCTGTTCTATAATATTTAGACTTGAACAACGCAGACACATGCCGCTTCAATAATTGTTGAAAGCTCTCTTTATTTTTATTCGAAATATCTGGTAAACACAGCGCTGTTTCCTAGATAATGACGAAACTCAAAAGTAATTTTCCTACGTCAAAATACCAAGTTCTATTTTACGGAGGATAACAAGAATGTTGCACGCTCCCTCTGCCAAATGAACTTATTTTGCTTTACTCAATCCTTTTGTGTTGCAAAGCCCTCTGGGGAAAGGGGATCTGTTTATCTCGTATAATAGAACGAAGCAGACAGAAAAGAAGACATGGAAAACGTAGGAGAGGTACTTAGTTTGTAGCTAGAAAACATAGAGTTCAATTAATGGGCTAAAAAATGAATAGTCAACATAATTTACACAATGCTTATTCTCTTCATCTGCTAGTCAACAAAAGGTAAGAATATGGTATTAAAACTGCAACATTGGAAACATCCACACTCCCCATTTACTTTCACTACTAGAACTTGCATAGTAATGAGACAGTAGTGTAATACTGAAGGGTGTTTTTAACTGTAAAACTTGTCTTGTTGGATGTTGAAAAAGTGGTAAGCCTCGTTCCTATCTTTAGTAAATTACTTCCACCAACACAAGTAATCAGATTTTTTTGGCCCTTGATTCCGATAAATTGATTTACGCCTCCCAGTGTGTCTGTATGTCCTGCCTGTCCCACCCATCTGTGGGGTTCCGCGCGTCTGTCCACATTCCGAGCGCCCGTCTGTCCTTCTCACCGTCCATCCACTCGTGGTTGTCTGCCTATCCACCTGTGTGTCTGTCCGTCCATCCGCCCGTCTGAGCGTCCGTTTACTCGCCCTTCTGCCCATCTCTTCATCTTTGTTCTATGGTCAACACTAGTATCTAAGCGTTAAAACAATTGTTTCCCCAAAATTGTAATTCCCCAATCGATCTGGCAGAACTTGAAACCCTGTGAATTTGAAACAGATATTTTGATATTTGGGAGTACTTTATTTATGTTAACATTTTAAAAATTGTCTCCAAAATATCTGCGAAATTTTTATTTTTTCTCTTATAGACCAAAAGTTGCTTAAAAATGCCCTCCCTTAATTTTCGTTGAACACCCTACTTTCGAAAATTGCAAACGTTCAAAATTGTATCGGTGCCATCCTACAACTGCAATATTAACGACATAGATTTTCCCATCATAAAATCAAGAAAAAAATATCAGTTTCGGTGTAATAGAAATAATTTTCATCGGCAAGCGAGTTATTCTATTTTATAGTCCTGTCGATGAAGTAACTAAACCTCTCTCTCCTTCCGTACATAGCAGAATGAAAGGTAGAAAGTTCGTGCGCAAATTGTATCTATAGAAATGCTCAATTAAGCTGATAGAACTCCATAAATAGATAAGCTTCGAATGTTGAAATATATTTTGAAGGTCAGAACTCTAAGAAAACTACTAATATCCTCTTTGTTTCAAAAAGCACAGGACATTCTTCTCGTTTCATATGAAAAGGATTCGTAATATTTCCTATTATAATTTTGCAAATTCTATGCAACTAACTCTTCAGCGATCTCGTGAAACACTATCATCAGCAAAAGAAGCATGGGAAATTTGTATTTGCAATTTTTAATATTCATATTTATTGAAAGTTCAGAGTAGTTTTGAAGATATTCAGCCTTACACCATATTTGTAACCTTACTTTTCACTACACGAGGAAAACATGCTAAGAAAAAAATGTTCCTTTGTATTGCAGGCAATCAAACTATACTTTGTTCGCATGGACTTTCCAAAAATCTTCCTCTTAGCAAACAGTATTCATATTTTGAAAGCGAATGTCCACCTGTCATAATTTAAAGATGTAATATTGGCAAATAGATTAAACTGACAAAAAAGAGTTTTTATAATAAACCGTAAAACAACTACGAAAGGCATTGAAATGTTTCAACATTTTTCCCAAAATGACACCATAACTATAAAAAATATGCATAACTTTATTTAACAAACTGAGTTTTAAGAACAGATTTCGTTAACTACAAAATGTTTTGCAATTTTTCAGAGTTCACCGAAAATTAAAAAGAAAGCAGACAAAAAGGAAACAAAGGAGCATTAAACAACAGTTGGCTCAAAGTTCAAAGTTCAAAGAAGAGAGGGGAGAGAGGAAAGAAGAAAGGAGAAGAGAGAGAAATAAAGAGAGAGAGATAAGTTAAGAAGTCATTAGTAGAGTCCAGGAAGCAGAGACGATGAATGTGAAAGTGAAGATGAGGAGGAGATGAGAAGCAAACTTATTTGTCAACGGCAAAACAAAATAAAAGATATCTGGAGAAACTAATATCTAAGTGCAGGTGGAATATTGCGAAGAAGAAAGATTTAAAGAAAAGACTGGATTAAATATGATCAAATACGGGAGGAAGGCGAGGTAGTGTAATGATGAGTGGAGGAGTCAGGGAGAGAGCAAGAAAGTAAGAAGTAGAGTGGGTAGAAACACCCAAGAGGATGAAGATGCAAAGCAGAAAAGAAAACTCCCGAGTAGGTGAAGGGAATGAAGGAAAGAAAGGATGACAAAATAGAAGAAATGAAGAAAAATACAGAGAAAAAGAGAAACAAAACGGGCAAAAAATTCAATGAAGGACGTCAAAACAGAGGGTAACAGGGTTCATGTGTTGCGGTGAGCTAGGAAGACACGGAGCTGGAGTGAAGGAAGTTTGGGGTGGCGGCGGGCGAGGGGGGCGGGGCTCCGTCCCTGGCCGCGTGTTACATCGATCGCCGCGCTCCGCTGCTCTGGAAGCGCTAACGAGTGGTTGTGGTGTGGGGCGAAGCGCGCAGGAGTAGGGTAGGGTGGGTGGGGTTGGCGGGAGGGGAAGGAGCTAGTCTGTGCGCGGATGCTAAGACGGAGGCTGAGGTATAGATAGGGGCGGATTTGGTAGCAGAATTAGAGACCGTAGGAAGAAGGAAGCAGTGGTCGAGACGTAGGTGGAGGTGAGTGGAAGCGGAAGTGGCGATGAGGGTAGTGGTGTGAATGTTGAGGTGGAGGAGGAAGTGGAGGTGGGGATGGAGGTGAAGGTGAGGCGGTAGTGAAGGCAGATGGAGGTGGAAATGGAGATGGTGATGAAGGTTGATGCGAATGTGGAAATATAGACGATAGAGGAGGTAGGGAAGGATACTGAGGCGACAATGGGGATAAAGATAGAGACAGTGTACGGTGTTTCATGTTGTGACGGGGCGGACGTGGCGGTGTAGGTCGAAATGGAGGTGGAAGTAGAAGTGGCGATGGAAATGAGGTTGGTGGTGGAGGCGGAGGAGAAGATGGAGAATGTGGAAACGGTGGTGGAATGGGAGGCAGAGATGTAAGGTAAGAGTCAACAGTGGAGACGGTTCTGTAGACAGTGGATATGGTCAAGGTGGAAATGGCGGTTGAGTTGGAGGTGGCGGAGAACACGTAGATGGAGGCAGTGGTGGTCGAGAGGTAGAGACGAAGGAGTCAGCGGAGGTGAAGGAGGTAGAGGTTTACGCGTGTAGGCAATGGTGTAGTCGGACGGGGTGGAGAGTAGGAGTGGAAAGCAGAGTTGAAGGTGAAGAGGGAGGGAGGTGTACAGACAGAGGCGGCGTTGTTGAAGATGGCCCAGGTAGAGGCGATGTTGCAGACCGAAGCAGAGAAAGAGGGCGTGGAAGGGGTGACGGAAGTGGAGGCGAGGAGGCGGACATGAAGGTGGAGGCGGAAGCAATGGTTGAGGCGGATGTAATGGTGGGGACGTTTGAAGAGGCGCAGGCAGTGCTGTAGTGGAAGAAAACACGGAGGTAAAGGCGGAAATAAAAATCCAATCGATGTTGTGAGTAAGGAGAAAGGAGCGGGTGCATGGGGGTGCGTCGAGGGTGCGTCGGGGGTGCGTCGGGGGTGCGTCGGGGAGTGCGTCGGGATTGCGTCGAGGGTGCGTCGAAATTGCGTGGAGGAGTGCGTCAGAGGTGCGTCGAGGGTGCGTCGAAATTGCGTCGAAGGGTGCGTCGAGTGCGTCGGGGAGGTGTCAGGGAATTGCGTCAGGGGTGCGTCAGGAGGTGGGTGCGTCAGGGTGCGTCAGGGAGTGCCGTCGGGGGCGTCAGGGTGCGTCGAAGTGCGTCAGGGATTGCGTCAGGGGAGTGCGTCGAGGAGTGCGTCAGGGGATGTTACGTCAGGGTGCGTCGCAGGGATGCGGTGATGGGGGTGCGTCGGTGCGTCAGAAATTGCATCCGGGGGTACGGCAGGGAATTACACGTGAATCAGGGGAGTGCAGCAGGGAATTGCAGCAGGGGAGTGCGGCGAAGGGGGTGCGGCGAAGTGCGGCAGGGGAGTGCGGCAGGTGCGGCTGGGGTGCGGCAGGGGGTGCGGCTGGGGTGCGGCAGGGGGTGCGGCAGGGGTGCGGCAGAGTGCAGCGAAGTGCAGCGGTGGTGCGGAGGTGCGGCGGGGGTGGGGCGGGGGTGCGGCGGGGTAGAACGGCGGGGGAGGACGGCGGGGGGGGGGGTCGGCGGGGTGAGGCAGAGAGGGTGACGGGAGCCGGCGGGCGGGCGCCGTGGGCGCGGCTGTAGTACTGTCGTTGCCGAGGGGGCGGAGAGCTCCGGGTGCTGCGCCGGGTGGCGGAGAGCGGTGGGGTTTGGGGTGAGGGTTGGGGGCGGGTAGGGGGCTGCGGGCGCGTGGTGGGGCGTGGCGGTTGGAAACCGGTGAACGGGCGTTCCGCCCCGGGGAAAGAGAATCGCTTCGCTTGGCCGTGCGGAAGCACCCGCGCTCTTCTGATTGGACTCGTAGGAAGGCCTCCGCCTCCGCCCCCACCGCCCCCGCCGCCGCTTCCGCTTGCGCGCGCCGCGAGACGGGCGCCAAAGAAACAACAGCGCGTGGCAGATCAGGTCGGCTAAACGGTCTGAAACGAACACCGCTCGAATGGGGTCTGAACCGCCGGAGGGCCGTTCCACATTCAGGGCATTCAGGGTGTGAAATGTGCAGTTAGGGCAGGTCCCTCCTGTAAAATAAGAACGCTGTGGCACTTGATTTGGTGTTTTTGTCAGCTACTTAATTTAGTATCGAATTCAAAATACCACTGAGTCCAAAGATCTGGTGATGGAAAGCTGAGAGAGGCTTTTTGACGAGAGACTTACCGGAGGTACGTGCGTTATGTGCTGTGGTATATTGCGAAGGTGTATTCGATTTATTTTGTCATCAAAGTTTGTCAAGAATGTCACTAGTCAATATTAATATTATATTTCTACTCTCCCACATTCCTTTATCTGCCCGGAACTCGCTGAGTGTTAGGCGCCCGACGCCTCCAGCCGCGGCAACGCCACACCGACACACAACAATGTGACGGCCTCACTGGCTGCAACAATCTCCCCAGTAAGCCGTATTTCTACGCGTTACTCACTTCAAAACTACCGTACACTCCAGATCGTTGTTCAATGCGGACGTACTCTCCTGAAATGTTTTAAGCATCGCGAATCTCTGAACTATTGAAAATACTAAACTAATTGCTACCTTCTTACACGTGTAATCCTCTCTAAACTAATTGTGTACGCCTGTAAATAGCGATCAACAATATTATAAATCATTACACTCAGAACTTTGGACTGCTAACAACCAAGAACTACCAGATCTTCTACTCTACGTAGAACTGTTAACGTTTCATTGATTTGCTGCCGAATGCTACTTCAGGCATATACGCTCACGACCTTCCAGTAAGAAACAACTGCTGCCATCCTAACTACATAGATGACTAACAAAATAACTTAACTTCCTACAACTAAATAGCTTGAGGACATCAACTAACTGAATCACTCATAGTAATTCACTTTGAGGTTGTAAACTAAAAACTACATAGTATTGTACAATAATTACCATTGCATTGTAAATAAAACAGAACTCTATCAATAATTAACTTCATTGGTGCAAATTAAACAATTGAATATCAGTTATCTTTTTTTATTGGTTCACACTATTGCATTCGTATAATATTAACTGATAATTGTCATTCATTCACATCTAACTTTAAGTTAATTAAAAGCATTTATCGTTTGCATTGTTTTGCATTTTAATTCAATTAAACTATTTAAAAAAATCCAATATATTTCTGAGCTATCAGTATCCTTTAGCCTACCCGCCTACAAGCAGGCTCACTGGGCAGCCCAAGATAAAACAATCACGCTACAAGAATCATATTTTTTAAACCCTTAGTTTTGATGGTGCTACAAGAATCATATTTTTTAAACCCTAAGTTTTGGTGATGCTACAAGAATCATACTTTTTAAACCATACGTTTTAGTGATGCTACAAGAATCATATTTTTTAAACCCTAAGTTTTGGTGGTGCCACATTAATTATATTTTTTAAACTCTAACTTTTGGTGGTGCTACAAGAATTATATTCTTTAAACCTTAACTTTTAGTGGTGCTACAATAATCATATTTTTTAAACCCTAAGTTTTGGTGATGCTACATTAATCATATTTTTTAAACCCTAAGTTTTTGTGGTGCTACAATAATCATATTTTTAAACCCTACGTTTTGGTGGTGCTACAATAATCATATTTTTTAAACTCGAACTTTTGTTGGTGCTACAAGAACCATATTTTTTAAACCCTAAGTTTTGGTGGTGCTACAATAATCATATTTTTTAAAATCTAAATTTTGGTGGTGCTAAAATAATCATATTTTTTAAACCCTAAGTTCTGGTGGTCCAACGCTCATGTAGGCGGCATTCGCTTGCGCCCTCCGAGACACGAACATAGCTGGGTGGGGCGTGGGTGGCAGAGCCGGGTAGGGGAGAGAAACGCGGTTGGAGTCCCTCGGCCTTGAGAACAAATGTGTGTGGCAAAACGAGCCAGTAAATGGTCAGAAACGACCACCACGCGAACAAGGGCTGATCGAGAGGAAACGTATCAATATCAGAGTGAGACCGAAGTGGGAGTCAATGCGTTGTTAGGTGTGAAACGTGCTGTGATATATCGTGTACAATGAACAGTAGAACGTAGTGTTGATAAGCCGAAGTCACCAAAACTCCAACTAAATAATTTGTAGGTATAAAATCATTATTTGCATTACCGGAATGTATTCGCTATCCGCACCGAAAGAATAAAATAGAATATTTCGAATCACGACCACGGGCTGAAATGATCACTACATTAGCGGCTTCTGTAGTATATCAGCATGCGTATCAAGTTGTTGCTCCCTTGTCTGCGGATTCAAACCCGACGGAAGCCGTGGATTGTAAGGACAAAAATATCCTTCGAACGCATTCCTTCGGAGGTGAAGTAAAGCTGGCTGTCCCATGTTGTAGATTTACAGCATGTAAAATATCAAGTCTAAAAGACGCCTCTGAGTTAAATTTATTTCTTGGTTAGTGGAAGAAGAATAGTGAAATTTGCGTGGTCAGACGAAAGAGGCCTGATGGCCTGAGTCTCTTCAGGTAAAATAAGGCATGAACTGATCTGAACAATACAAATGGACTCTGAATCGCAAGAGGTCATACACTGATCATAGAATGAAATGTGCAGTTTAGGATGGTCTTAACTCTTCATCCTTTGCTAAAAATACCTACTTGATTTGATACGTTACTGGCATTTTCTCTACCAACAGTCTTTAGTAAAAAATTATCGTCCAACCCAATGAATCGTCCAATCGGCTAGGAGAGGTACTGATTACTCTTGCGCCAGACACCCACGGCCAAGTACGGTAGTGCGGGTGTGGTCAGTAAGGGGCGTGTCGTGGCGGGGTGTACTGCGGTGTGAAGTCGCGTGGAGAGGTTTTGGTGGGTGGTTAGTGTGGTGGGAGGGACGAGTGTGAGGTGGCGCGCCGGGATGTTGCAGGACATCGTGCAGCGAGAGATGGCGGCACAGGGCGGAGCGTGGCGAGGCGAGGGGCGACGTAGAGCAGGGAGTTGAGTAGATTCTTGGGACGGGAAGTGGATGGGTGGATAAGGGCATCAACTGATGTCACACCAGTGTCTCTGACGTAGGTTTGAGTCCCGATGGTGGCAGGATTGTCGATACTATCTTGTGAGCTAGGTCGAATTCAGATGCTGGCTGGAGATGAATTCTAGCGGCCGGCTGCTCTAATAGGTAGTTTTTCGTGGTTTCTCCGATCAACACTAGGCGAATGCCGGAGCAGTACCCTAACAAACGGGCCACGGACCGCGCGCAATCTGACCTTCCTGCACCTTATCCTATCCTCTCCCCTTACACACACACACACATACACACACACACACACACACACACACTAACATTTACTACACTACCACATATTCCGGGAGACCGATCGGGAGCTTAGAGCTTGTCCCGGCTGGGGCGGTGCCCCGCAGGTGGGAGAGTCCTGGTTAGGGGGAAACCCCACTTGCCGACGGTAGGTCGGTGCCAGATCTTGCCATCCAGCGGGGGAAGATCACCGCCATCTCCCGA
The DNA here is from genome assembly GCA_011170035.1 of Teleogryllus occipitalis. Lineage (NCBI taxonomy): Eukaryota > Metazoa > Arthropoda > Insecta > Orthoptera > Gryllidae > Teleogryllus > Teleogryllus occipitalis. The sequence continues at coordinate 127,802 of BLKR01003205.1, read as the reverse complement.
GAAAAATCATGCACTACACTAACGGGACTAATGACCGAAGCAGTTGACGCGCCCGGAAACACGAAAAAATCAATCAATCAAAACTAAGAATCAATCAATCAATGACAATGGCGGCCTTGAAATGATGTGTGGCTGATGTAGAAGAAATGGTGAGGCGAAAGAGGAATAACGTGGAGGAGCAAGGAGGGAGAGGGTGCGGGCGATGAGATGTGACATGGCGTGACCGGGCATGGTAGAACGAAATTTCTGATATTTGGTTATCGACATAACGCAAGGGATGGGGCGATACAAGAAACATACATTTTTAAAACGTTTTAACGTATTTTGGGTGCGTGGTGTAATGCATACGGCGCACTCCAACAACCAAATCACCACTCGTAACCCGATAATGTACACGGGCTCTCGTACTGCTTTTTAACGCAGCTCAACCGGACACTGTCTACGAGAGTGCAAAGAATTATATAAATTTTTGACGCGATTTTTGTGCAGTGGAGGATAAAGGCGCACTACAGCGAGTCTCATAATATACTGAAATATCGCTTGAAATTTTTAAATTACCTCCGAAAGACGCTAATTAGTTTTCTGACACTTTTTGTAGTTCGAATCATCATTAAAACAAGAAAATTCATTGCCAACCTTCTCCTTCTTATCACAAATATGTTCTTAGGTTGTTCGAAAATGTGGGCAATAATTGTGAGCTTGTTAATGGTATTAATTATTTTTTCGTTTAGTTAACTAAATATGCTCATTAATTTCATGAAAATCGTTAATTATCTTTATGTTAATAGCATGCGTGTAATTAAAATTCCACCGTTTAAATAAAAACACACCTACCAATCAGAATTCAGAAAAGGAGGGAAATCGTGTAATTAAGAAACTATAACACACACGAAGCGAAGGTATCTGCAGTCGGTCATGAAACATGAACAAAAAAGTACATCACATATTTCGTACCTACAACTACGTATTAATAACGAATGAATAAAACTAAATTGGGTACGTAAACGTAATTGGGTAAGTAAATAACTGTTTCTATACAATTAGATACTATACTGAGCATCACAAGGAAAGTAACATTAATTTTAACGGTGATATTTAATGTATTTATTTACCATTTGGGCTGTATAATTCTAAACAATATGTAACAAGTATTGTATGGCAGCTTCTGGGTCAATGACCCCCATATCGATCTGTTTTTTCGTCCAGCTTACCTGATCCATTGAGAAAATGCTGAAATGGTCCCTTGTTTTGCTTCTGGACATAAATGTAGCTTCATTATCTGTGCACGACTTTTAGAATTCAGTGGGAAATATAGTTATTCAAATTATCGTTTCCACGTTGTCGTGGCAGAAAGATTCCTTGACGAAGGACATAATGAATAAGAACCCAAAATTTATTGCCGATTTATTCTTGAAAATAGATTTTATTACACGGGAGCGATTTTTAAAAAAATGTTTTAATTAACTTAAAATTGAAGTAGTATAGGACTTAGTGTAGGGATCACAGAATTTTGAAAACGTGCATAGAATTTTCTCCCCATAGCACGTCTCACACAGTTTTAACTGTTGTTTGACGTTAAATAAATAAATAAAAAGAATCGTTAAGCTAGCTGACTTATGAAACAACATAAAATATTTAATGTGAATATATTAAATGTTTTACATGTAGAGCGTTTGCTCTTAGGATGTCGAATGTAAAAAATGTTAACGTCAGTTGTATTTACCAGTTCTAAAACGTATGCTATACCAAAACTGTGTCAGAAGAGACTAGTTTTTCCTCCAATATTCACACATGTTGTATTCTCTCTCTTACCTGTCTTTACTTTTCGTGGGAAGTAATGTTTTCATGACTTTGTCATCTTCTAATATTTTATCACAAAAATGTTCAGTTTCTTCCATTTGCAAATATTTCGTGAAAATATAATCAATGCAAGGTCCTCTAAAATAGATCTTATTCAGAAGCAATGTAAATGTCTAAAAGATGCTACATTTACTCGTACACTCTAAGTAAACCGCATAGCAGAATTAAATATAAAGTGAAATTGTTTCTCATAACTATAGCTAAATTAGTTCAAATAATTGGTCGCCCTGACCGGGATTCGAACCCGGGCCTTCTGGTTTACGCCCAGCAGTTCTAATGCCCGGGTTCGAATCCAGTTCGGGGCGACCAGTTCTTTGAAATAATTTAATTATTAAAATACATTGTTACTCAGTAACATGCTCACAATTTGGATAGCTGTACGTCTGCGGAACATATTCTCCGAGTGTAAGTGCATCCAACAAGGCGACGGGCAAGGTGACAATTACATAACTATAACATTAAAATAAAGCTTCTTTTCTCTAAAAGGTTTCTTGTTGTGTGAAGAACGTACAATATAGCTACGTTCTGTAAGTTTGGACGATTGAACCATCATCGGAACGACGATAAATGGTACCGAATGCATAAAGAGAACTAGAGATAATTTCAAACTATTTATCTGGTGTAAATAGTTCTGCCAACTGATATTCGTACCCAAGATCTTACAGTCTTCGTAGTTATGTACGTGTAGCTACAGCCGTTATCGCAGTTGGTAATAATTTAGGATATTACTATATTTGGGCATAAAACTACTTTAATATTGGTCACAAGAAGACGGTGTCATTTGATACGAATGCGGGTCACATAAACGTAATATTAATGTCGCTTATATCTTTACACAACTATACTTCATCCGTGCTCTATATTAGTTTAGTTTTGCCGAAGAGAGAATTCATTATTAGATCAAATATGCGATTAAAGCGCAGTTATTTCGTCACGGTTGACGCTATGTATGTTACGTCTAGTAACACGCGAGACGTAGAATTCTTAATAACCAGTGACTTTAAAACATGAAACTGGTCTGCTATAAGTTAATAGTAAATATGATTATACTATTACAATTTAATTTCCACACTGTCAGTAACGAAAGTTTTTCATGTGAGATATGTAATGCGGAAGTGTAAGATGTTAATTCGGATCGTTTCGTACCCTAGTGCCCATACACTCTCTAAAGTACGCACAGGACTCAAATGTGGTTACGTCTCTGATTTTTACTTTTTTGCTACGGACTAGAACAAAAGTTATGTAATGCTGAGCGAAAAAAATGGCGAATTTTCGACAGAAATACTCTTATTACAGGACCCTGATAACAAAAAAATGGACCAATCAAGTTGATAAATTTAGGGGGGAAACCCTCTAACACGTGGTGTAACAATAACCCATGTTTTGTGGGTCCTTGATTCCTAAAAATTGATTGACGGCAAATCGCCTCTGTCCGCGTGTGAACAACGCTAATGCGGTTAGCCGATTTTCTCCAAAATTGATATTCCCCAATCGATCTGGCTGATGTGGCAATCCCTAGAATTTGAAATCGATTTTTAATTTTGGGAGGTACTTTACACGAAGCCTGTGGTTTATTTGCTAAGTTTTCAAAAAATTGCTCCATCGTTTTTGAAAAAAATTTGTAGTTAGATAGCGTAAAGAACGTTTAAGAGAATGGTCTAGATCTCATATTCGTTGAAAACCCTGATTTTTCGAAAAAATTCAATAGTTCAATATTGTATTCGGCGTTTTCCTACAACGACAATTATAAAGATAGAGATTTTTTCCCTTAAAAAATCTGTTCCTTAAAGATAGATTTTGGAATAAATAAAGGAAAATTTTTCGAAATTTGAGTACTTTTCACCTAATTATGCGTGAAAGTGCAGGCGAGAAAGTACATACTCTGTTAGCATTACTAGTTTTATTGTGAGAATAATAGATCTATGTCAACAGATTTATTAAGTGGTTGGGGAGACTTACTGCTACATCAATTTTCATCGCAAAAAAAAAATTGGTAATCTTCATTGGCGGCTTTCGCACTACATAACCCTTTGTTCAAACCCGTCAACGTGCTTTTGACGTGGGTCGCCATAGTAACCAGAGCAACCTTACAAAATAAATGGGCCAACTTCGTGTGAGAATAGAGAGCGAGTACGATTGATAAATTACAATATAGGGATGCAGTAACGTAGAATAGGATGTATCATAGATTTCTCAAGTAAAGATTTTAATACTCTAATGTACTAAGTTGTGCATTATTCTACACCATTTCGGTTCTCGAGTGCTCACACAGCATCTGCAGCAGACACTAGAACTCCGTCCCTTATACATCCTACACAAATTCTCCTTTTGACAATGACAATTGATGTATAATAATGATAATGAATTATATTCATTTTCACATAAGTGAACAAATACATAACGCGCACCCTAATGATCAAATTCTTGCGGTCGAGTGCGGTTTAAATAAGCTTGAAACGAAAACTAAAACTGACTTATAGAACTGTTAAACCAAATTTTGCCGACCAAAGCTCTTGATTTATAAGGGCGAAAAAAAACCTTCCAAGGACTTCCTTTCGAGAGGAAGTAAAGCCGGCTGTCCCGTGTTGTATATTTACTGCAAGTAAAACATCGTCAAGCCTAAAAGAAACATCTGTGCTAAATTTAAGCTGTTTCATCGTCCGAGTGATCTCCGCTTGATGTCGAAAGAGCGTAGCAACATTTGCGTGGTCAGGTGGAAGAGAAGGCATGAAGGTCTGAGTCTCACCATGTAAAATAAGGCATCATTGAATTGAATTGAATTGAATTGAATTGGCTCTGACATACGGTGAGTCAGGGCGTGTTGGTACATAGGTGGTCAAAATGAATTCAAATTAGGCGCCGTACTTGGAATTAAATCATTTATAACAAATCCTTGGCGATAATTAACAACAAAGCGTATACATTTTAAACGTCCCGCGTTGATAGAGTAAGTTAAGTAAAAAATAGAGTAGTAAGCAGAGGGGGAATAAAACAAGAAGCAGTGTGAAAGAGTAAGAAAATGAGTAACAGGGTATCATGTAACGGTGAATGAATGAAAACATTTTTTGCTTTTGATTCTCGAGAATATGGAGGTTGTAGCCATTCTCGACATTTTGGCGAAATGACAATTGCTAGATATTTTCTAGTTGGTACCCTACAGGCTCCAAGCCTTGCCACTAATTTTTTAGTCTCAAATTTGCCGCCAGTGGGCGCCTTAACTTTGGCCTCCCATCTAATATTTATTCATTTCATGACGCGCTCACCGACTAAGCAAACATAGGATCTGATAAAGGCAGAAATTACTAGACGATTTAATTTTGCCAGCCGTTTGTTCAGCGTTTTGATAAGCCTCAAGCGCTGTGTGACGACTGTTGATATGTTGCTTTCCGAGAGAACCAAAACTAGTGTAAGCAGGGAGCAAAAATGCGGAAAGAGAAAGTTCACGAGTGCATGTGCATGAATATTATAAATAATAGGAGCAAGAAATTAATGATATAATATTATAAATTGTTGGAACAATAATAAATTGACTTCATTGCACTTCAACACCAGCCGATATGTATCCGAATTTAATCAAGTTTGTCAGAAAATAAAACCAGAAACAATCAACACGTAGCCAAAAGAAACAACAACATATTTCTGTATCCACTATGTGTATCTAAATTTTGTATTTATAAGTTTCGAATTCCAGTATTGTCAAGTGTACTTTTCAAATTTTAGAATGAAATCAACTTTGCCGATACAGAAAATAATACTAGCAAACGTAGCGATGTTACAATCTCTCGAATAGGAGGGAAATAGCTGAAATATCAATAGTTCCTCGTATATTGTTCCCTTGTGTAATGGTGCTTCGTGAACAAACATTTTTACTCGCTTCGCGTGCAAAGACAAACCCAATACTTGTCCAAACTCTCCCCCGGACCTTTCGTTCTCTTGCCACTGCCGCTTGCATTACTTCTACCGCATATGGAGTACACGAATATGGAGTACGTGCGCCCTCGCGTTATAGCAAGTTCTTTTATTGCAGTATTTTCTCAGCAAGTTCTACCCCCTCGTTAGATACTTAAAGTTATTGTTGGTTGGTTGGATAGTGATTCCGGGCGCGTCAACTACTATGGTCATTACTCCCATAAGTGTTGTGCAAGTTCTTCCTCTGGAGATGGCGGTGATCTTCCCCCGATGGATGGCGAGATCCGGCGCCGACCTACCGTCTGCTAGCGGGGTTTCCCCCTAACCAAGACTCTTCCACCAGCGAGGCACCACCCCAACCGGTACAAGCTCTAATCTTCCGACCGGTCTCTCGGAAAATGTAGTATAATGCATGTTCGTGTAGATGTGCGTGTAAGGGGTGAGGATAGGACAAGGAAGAGGAAGGAAAGATCGCTCGCGGTCCGTAGCACGTTTGTTAGGGTATTGCTCCGGCATTCGCCTGGTGTTGATTGGAGAAACCATGGAAAACTACCAATCAGAGCAACCGGTCGCTAGAATTCTACTCCAGTGACTGAATTCGACCTAGCTGAAAAACTAGTGTCAAAAGTTATTGTTCTGACGCTAGGATATTGGACTTTTAATGAAGCGTCGATGAATGAATTTTATTTATCAAAAGAAGATAAACATTCATTACCATCAACACTTTCATTACCATCGTTCTTGTGTCTGTCATCAAAGCACTTGATTTCACCTTCCCCAACAACTAATCGTTTTGCTATTACCTCCGTGCATAAACTTTTATGTACCAAAGTCATTAGTGTCTCATTGTCGTTGGTGTTATTAAAGTGGACAATTCCACACTGATGGCAGTATTTGGAAGCTCGCCTTACCTCACCAACAACCGTTAGATATCTCATCGTTATATATCCCATCAACCATATTATCTCATCGTTAATTTTTTAAATATTTTATTCATATGTACGTTAATTACCAATAGACCATTGTAGAAATCACGACCGTTAATAAGTAGTGGGATAATGGATCACGGGATCGGTCAATTAATGAATTACATTAGTTTGCCAACGTTTCGGAATATTTAATTCCTTCATCAGGGCTTACTAATACATATACTGGTCAAACATAATGTTCCTCCTATTAATTACCAATACCATAATGTTCCTCCTATTAATTACCAAAACCATCAACATTATATTCACAATACAATATTTATAGTCACAAACATGACTGTCCCGAGCGTGTTAGATTTGTAGACTACCGCTAGATAACCAGCAAGCGGATTATCAGTTTGCCCTTTTGGTGTCGATTATGGCACCATAAATACTCATGTCCCCACAAGACACTTCAATACATCCTCGCTGTAGAATTTGTATTTAACACGGACCGATCCGGTTGGTTGAGGATAACAGTTCCAAGTTCCCACATTCATTGCCGTTGAACCTACCACAGACGTCACGACCACTACAATCACTTCGTACTTGCGTAGGTGGCTCAGTACGTTAAATTGTCACTCCAGTGCCCACGACCGAGAGACCTCAGAGTTCGAGTTCCAACTGCGGTAGAATTGTCGACACTAGCTATATAGCTAGGTTGAATTCAGTCGCTATCTGAAGATGAATTCCAACGGCCGGCTGCTCTGATTGGTTGTTTTCCGTGTTTTCTGCGATTGACACCAGGGCAATGCCAGCCCAAATCAAGGGGCCACAGACCACGCGCGACCATTCTTTCATTTTTCTTGACCTGTCCTCTACACTTTCTTACACACACAAACGCTCAAATACACTAAACATGGTCTCTAAAATGGTAATTCAACCGTTGGAAATACCTGGTTGGGGAGTTCCTCCCTAGCCGATTATAGGAGGGCACCGGATCTCACCATCCAGCGGGAAAAATCTCCGCCATATCCCGATAAAATCATGCACAACACTTACGGGACTATCGACCTAAGCTGTTGACACGCCCGGAATCGCAAATGAATCAATGAATTAATCGAAGTTCTCATATTGGTTTCCGTCGAACGTTCCACTGACGTCACTATTACAACCACCTCGTCTAGATTGCATGACCGAACGCTGCACAGACGCACGAACGAACCGCCCACGCGCCCGCCTATGCACATATCGATGTTTCGAACATGTGTTGCGAAGTGGTGAGGGGATCTAGTGAACATCAAAATGGAAATGAACTGCCCACCTACCACTCCGTGCGAGTGCGTTTGACCTGAATATCAAGATACAAATGGAAATTAGTCGCAGAAATAATAAATGCTAGTTCAAATAACCGCGCACACCGCTATTCAGAAAGTGCAATGAGTCCGTTCGGCTAAATTAGATAGTAAAGTTTGAACAAAACGAACCCGAACCGCGGTGAGAAAAAAATACACTTCTTCCCCCTCACAGCGGTAATTCTAGTTAGTTAAAAGCGAAGTACAATATGCCAAATTATCGTTTATTTTAATATCGTTCCATAACGTCACTCACCTAAATTCAATTTGCCAGCATTTTGGAAGTGACAATAGCAATTTCAGAAACGCTATAAACATTGTAATTAAAATAATGTCAATCATTTTATTAGCAATGCAAGAGATAAATCATTTCATCGTAATGAGAAACTTCATTATTCGCCTTTGCCGCCGTTTCAATGGGGGATATTGTGTTAGCGTTAATTGCAGAGCAGCTGCTGAGTTTACGTGACTGTGGAAAGGTGCTATGAGCGCAGAAGGGCTGCGAGCGTTTCTGGCGGCGGTAACGAGAATCAGATTAACCGTCTTCGTTTCGCGCAGCGAGCTAAGGAACGATGGAGCCAATTTCGAAGGAAAGCCAACATTAGGGATGCCTCCATACGCCAAATGCATTGTTGCCGTGTCCAAAAGTACCATCCCGTAGTAACTTCAAACAGGCACAGCCACCACGATGCATTTTTACCGTATCCAAAAGTACCATCTCGTATGTAAAAGTACCATCCCATAAATGCATTGTTGTCGTATCCAAAAATACCATACCGTAGTAACTTCAAACAGGCACAGCCTCCACGACAACCGCTGGTATGCTACAATCTTCACAATTGCATTACTGTCACCATCACAATCGGTCATAAACAATTTGAAATAGATACTGATATGTATTCTCCTAATTCAATTCACAAACTGTCTACATACAAGTATTCCGGGACGAAGTAAATTATACCTGTACACTTTCCTTACAAATGTTCCAGTATCTATTGCTGTGTGCCGATAAGAAAGCCCACTCTAAGGTTATGAAGACCAGTGTATACGGTGAAGGGATGTCTTCGTGCTAACCACACGAAACCCTTATCCCACGGGCGAGAAACTGGGTCACCGCTGGTCGGCCAACGCCCGTAGCGGGTTGTCGAGCCAAATAACAGGAACTGCACACAACTAAGTAAGAAGGAAGTGTTGTGGCACAGTCTCACTTCGCTAAGAAAATTTGGAAACATCGTGTTGTTCATCTGTGAATATACATCTTACGACTAATGACTGAATCTGGTTAATTCATGAATTAGCCGGTTAATGTTCGTATCACCCAAAATAGGTGGATAAAATTCGAAGTAGAAAGATTTTCGAAGCACACTTCGCAAAATGCAGGCGGATGAACTGCACATTATCCAACACGAGGTGTTTAAGGTGAAGATATTACGGTGATGAAGAATAGCCAACATTATATGGTAAACAGGAATCAATCTGTTATTGGAAAGTTTGTAAGGCTGGTGAGGAACAGGGGACTAGTTTCGAGTTTAATTGCGACTGTTTTAAATTTATATATACACGTGTGCATCTAACATTATATACTACCTCCATATTAACCTTTAACTTTTCGCTACGCATTCCCTTGTTGGTGCAACAAGGATTCAACCTTCAGACTTCGAAATTTACATATAACAAATCTGAGTATGTACAAAGCATAACTTCCAACACATCTTTATACCATAATACTTCTTATCAACACACAAGATGTTTCATACTCCGACGATCACCTTTCTTTAGCCAGAGCCCTGAGTCTAATTCTCGAATTAGGCGATAGATGTAGGAAATGATCCATTGATCATTACTCATGAAGCTTTATGCATATCGTTATAGCTTTTGGCTAATATGCGAATGAACGAGCCATATACCAAATTAGCCATATTTCCAGGTTAAAACGTATCGTATGCAATTGATAATGTATTCTCTTTAATTTAATGTATATATCTCAGATCTTTAATGAAACAAAGATAAATTGAAAGATATGTCTTATTTGAATCGTTTCACAATCGTTAGCAAATTAATATTGCCTCACGCCACAATTTGCCAAGCGTTTGCTTTCGCAAAGAGTAATCACCCGCGGAAAGCACCAAACGAAATAAAGAAAAAAATAACAGAAATAAATTTTCATTTCTACTTTTCCAGATCCGATTACAGACGATTTCGCGCAGTTTCGGGGACTATTTAAAGCTCCGAATAAATCACGCCAACACTTCTGCCGTAACTCGTCTACTCATTAATTTCCCTCATGCACAACGCCGGGCGGTTAATCTCCGCGGCCAAATATGCATCGACCCGTCCGTCCGCTTACAAGGCCGTTGCCCGACGCAGTTGCTTCACGGTGTTGCCTACTGTACTCCACGCTGTTTCCTACTTCCTGTATGACATCGCGTGCAAATAAACGTTACCTGCTTCTAACCTGTGACCACATATTCATTTTTTTTGATAGCATTACCGGGTGCAACACAAGCTATCGATGAGTCAAAATCGAAATTAATATATCAATATTCCAAGATTGAATAATATTAATACACGATTTAAAATTCAGGAAGAATAATTTACGTTATAAAATTTGCAAATATTTTTTAGATTTGCTTTTATGAAATATGTGCTTGGCAAGTATTATTCATATAGGTTTTACTTTCTGGATATTATAAATTGTTTTGTATATTTCGTCTTACACATTACGCTATAATGCCTGAAACAATTTTTTTTAACATCAATTAGTTGAGTCAATATCGATACTGACTGTGATTAGGCATCAATATCGTGATTTTATCGATTTGTAATCATCTATACGATCAAAACCGAGATCACCAGTACCCAACAAAGTATCTGTCAATTTCACATCTTGGCATATTTCAAATCTAATAGAATGTTTGCTAATCTTCTTCTAATTATAGTTACCTCTCTTCTTCAATAGAGGTTTATAATATTTAATATAACACCCTCATTTTGTAAATTTGCAAATTTTATAATTCCCCTGGCCGCTACTATATACAAGTACGACGATATGATGACCAGAACAGGATGCTCTCTGTCTGTACTCCTACTTGAAGAATGAAAGGAAAAATATTTCCTTTCATTCTTTTTTTGTTTCGTTTATGTTAGGACCTATATAGTAAAATTTGTATAAAAAAAATTATGAGCCGTTTAGTTGTACAACCTTGTCAAGTTCCGTGCTGATTGTGAGGGTCGTTTGTATGTTATACGACAATACTATAAAAATGTTTGGTTGCCTGTGAGACCGGCAAAACAATGAAATATGACTTTTGAAGTCTTTGTTTTCGTTGCGAAAGAAGCTACACGAATTAGAAGTTTTGTGAATGTTCACAGAATATATAATTTTGATAGTGTTTAATATGTGAGTGGAAAGTCAATTACTGTTTATGTTGAAACAGTGATTATTTAGTACAAATAAAGTTTGAATACAGACTAGGTGTAGGTACTCTTACAATCAACTTGGAAAATATATATCTTATGTTTGTTTTTTGGAATTCATGAATGAAATTATTTCGAATGAGGCTATCAAGTGACTATCGGTAAATAGAAAATAATTTTTATTTATAAGTATTTTAGAACATTTAAGTGGCACTAGTGACAGTTGACATTAAGTATTTACAAAATGTTAAAACTTTGGAGAACGTGGCAACAAAAATATTGTAAATAATTCCTCTGCATTCACAAAAAAACAGCAACTAAAAGTTCCTGAAGTATTGTTTCTCTCAGCTAGAATTGGTTAAATAATATAAAACATTTTCACCTCTGCAGCAGGAGTGTATCTGATGGAATAATGAATACTGTCGTTGCTGTTGATGTTAAATGCATTCCCGTGGTAAGCGCGTACTTATTCCTCTCATAATGTAAAATAAGTGACGGTTCCTTCCTCTATTACGGGCAACATTCAATGTAATTACTACTGTGAAATCTCTTCAATTGTATTTAGATATTTTTATTTTGGGAGATTCGGTGAAATATTAATACTAATTTTTTTGTAAAATAATAATTTTAAGAGATCATCTAATAGGTTTTGCTAAAACTATATAGATCAGGGTTTGTTTCAGATACAGTATTTAGATATATTTGTACTATCTTGGGTGTCTAAAAATAAGGAATTCAGTGGTTATTACTATTTAGTATGGCATTTAACTTGTACTTAACAAATTATTCAAAGAAAAAAATAATGTTTCACATTAGGTTGGTTGTAAATTATAGAAGACGAATTCAAACAATGGTGACATTTTGATATTATAACATGGCATACGTCACTAAAAGCATTAAAAAGAAACAAGGATCAAACATGTAGTAAGTTAAAAGTGACTCACCAGGAGACGAGAAGTTCACAAAAGAAGTCACTCACCTGAAAAAGAGAAAATTTTTATGAATAAAGTCTTGTGAGAACGTAATTTTTATGTGTAATATTGTAACATTGTTACGTCACGTGTCAAAATGATCCCATAAAAATTGTTGATTAGGAAACTTAAAATACACACAGTAATATAAACGAGCATCGATAAAAAATTAGTCCAAGAGCACACATTTAATATGGTTCTGATACCAACACAACCTAGAAATGTTTGTGTCTCGACAATGAAACCAGCTGAAAACAGACCACCATTTCTCCGAGGTGCGTCGCCACAAATTTTCACACTCCAGAGGGTAAGCTAATCCGCGTTAAAGATCTAAATCAGGATCCACTTCTCTTCGAAGGTCACTTCCGACCCACGAAGGCGCGACCCCAACACGAGATTCCGTGTGATAAACCGAGCACACACATCGCCACCCAGGCCGACCCCGCGCCTTGCGTAAGCGTTGCTGGAGGCTTAGGACCAATGGGAGACAGGGACGAAGGAAGAGGAGATGGAGGTTGGGGCAGAAGTTGCAATGCAGGTGGCGACGACTGAGAAGGTAGAGTGCTGCAAAACTCTGAAGAGGAGAGAAAGATTGTGTAAGAGAAAGGAAAGGGCAAGTCTAAAAGGATAAGAAATTAGAGAAGAGAAGAAGTAAAAGGAAACGAGAGATGGAGCCGAATGAAATGAATAAAGGAGAAAAGGGACTGAGAGAGCGGAAAGAGGGCTAAGGCAGAAATGCAAGCTGAGAAAGAGACGAATACTGAGACGGAAATAAAGGTAAAGATTTCACGTCAGGAGCCGGACAAGAAGAAGGAATTCGAAAGAAAGGAATTAGCTAAGATGGTGGAAACGAAGTCAGTGATTGTCGAAGCGCAAGAGACTAAGAAGTTGGACAATGGAGACGGCTAAGGAAGAAGATGCCAAGAAAGGGGAAAATATTAAATTTAAGGCAAAATAGGAAGCGACTGACGGACACACACATAAGGGGGCTAATAAAATAGCAACAAAAGAGGGCGGAGACAGTGGCAGCGCAAGTGTTGGCGACGTTTGCGGAGATGGTATCAGAAGCGAAAGGAGAGTGCAGAATGTAGCGAAGAGAAGTAGCCAATGCAAGGAAAGCAGACAGCTATTTCGCAGGAAAGAGAGCTCTGATGAAGGTGGAGGCTAAAACAGGCAGTAGTGGAAGTGCAGGAGGAGGAGATGGAGGCGGAGCCTAAAGTAAACACGAAAGTCGAGGTGGAGGTGAAGGAGGCAGAGCAAAATGAGAAGGCGAAGGCGGAGGCGGTGGCGGATGTGGAGACAGAGACGGAGGCAGGGCGGTGACGTTGGTGGAGGCGGTGTCTGATGCGGAGTCAGAGGCAGGGGGCAAAGGTGGAGTCGGAGGCGGAGACTGTGGCTGAGGTGGACGCAGTGGAGGAGACTGAGTCAGTTGGGGAGGCGGAGGCGGTGTCAGATACGGTGGAAGTGGCAGTGGCTGATGCGGAAGCGGAGGTGGAGGTAATAGCGAAGGCGGAGGTAGAGGTAGAGGTTCAGAGAGACATAGAGATGGAGGTAGAGTTAGAGATAGAGATAGAGGCAGTGATAGAGATAGACGTAGAGGTAGAAATAGAGGTAGATGTACACGTACAGGTTGAGGTTGAGGTATAGGTAGAGGTAGAGTTACAGGTAGAGGTAGACTTAGAGATAGAGTTAGAGGTAGAGGTAGACTTAGAGGTAGAGTTAGAGGTAGAGGTAGAGTTAGAGGTAGATATTAAGGTAGAGTTAGAGTTAGAGGTAGAGATTGAGGTAGAGGTAGAGGCAGAGGCAGAGGCAGACCGGAGGAGAAGGATTCGGCAGACACGGAGACGAAGACGGAGTCAAGAGTCTAAGGATGGATGTTCCGGGGGGCAGAGGCGGGGCCGGAGGTGGAGGTGCCGGAATGGAAGCCTGTGGCGCCTTCAGGCGATCCGGGGCGCGCCGGGAGGCCGCTGGCCGCCAGCCAAGGCGCGCGTTGAAATACTGCGAACTGGGTTAGCGGTGCCGACCACGACGCAGAGGTCACCGCGGCGCCCCGCTGCCCTCGACCCGCGCGCCGCCGCCGGCGGGCCCCGCTCCGCTCCCCACGCCCCGCCCACTTGGCTTCGCGCCTCCCACGAGCGCAATTGAAGAGCTTGTTTGCGCAGTGACGTACATCCAAGGAATACAAACCTTCATTTCCAAAGGGAAAGCAGCCGCGGCTCGTGGTTTTCTTAATGGGGCTGAGAATGCATTACATTACATTGCATACATAATATCTTCCGATCACGAAGACTAAAGTCTCCAATGGACACCAGGAGAATGTCGGAGCAGTACCCTAACAAACGGGTCACGGACCGCGCGCGATTTTTCCTTCCTCTTCTTTGTCCTATCCTCTCCCCTTACGCACACACTTACACTAACATGCACTACACTACCATCCGTATATTCCGTGAGACCGGTCGGGAGCTTAGAGCTTGTTACGGCTGGGTGGTGCCCCGCTGGTGGGAGAGTCCTGGTTAGGGGGAAACCCCACTAGCCGACGGTAGGTCGGCGCCGGATCTCGCCATCCAGCGGGGGAAGATCTTCGAAGAAAAAACATGCACTACACTGACGGGACTAATGACCAAAGCAGTTGACGCGCCCGGAAACACGAAAAAATCAATCAATCAAGACTACAAACTTGTAATGCTTCGCGCTTCTAATAAAGGCTTAAGGGAGTAGCGTTCCTACCGCATATTGAAAGAACTAGAGATGCACAGTGCTATTCGCTGAGCTGCACCGTAACGCAATCTGGTGAGCACACCCTTCTCCAGACCCTAGGCTCCACCCGTGAAGGCTGTCTGGTCGCAGTCTTCGTCAGTTGGTGCTCTGACCCTTGCCTCCCTGTATACTATGTCTTACTGTTCTTGAAAATTTTACAGTGAAATGAAATGTGAATCATATTTGTCACCAGCTGAGCAACGAGTAAAAGTTTGTCTTTTCTTTCTCTGCTATCTGCCTATCAGGAGCATTTGGACTGGTCACCCGAGGAAAGAGTCTCAACTCTGAGAATTTGTGGCAGTTCCAGATCCGGGTTTTGAAATAAGGCCGCGCAGTTCCGTATAGACGCACAGCGACTTCCTGTCTGCAAACGCTCGCGAGCCCGTTATGTGTCATTACATTACATGCCATGCCATCGTGAATCACTCAATGGAGTTTGCGATTTTGCGGTTCAAATGATGAAGATTGATATTTGATTGTAGATCATCGTGTTGTTACGTGTTAATCATAAATTTCTGTGAATTTGTATATATTATTCTTCGTAGATACGAGGTGCACCCGGTGTCATTTGATGCTGAATGAAGATTCTGTATACTTAATTTTGTATCAACGAAACTATTTCGAGAGTGTATGTTAACGCTATTTAGGGAAGAACAGAGTTTAAACGACCAGAACTTTATTTACTAATGATCTCAGTAGGGAAGTGGCTGGTTATGAGGGAGACAGAAAGAAGAACCCTGGAAGAAAAGTTGCGTTTTTTTAACAGGAAACTATACATGAAATAATATGTACGCCTAATGCTAGAAAGCGTACGTACAAAATGAATGTACGTTGAGATGTTTAATACAAGCATGTAGAGATACTTTATTTTGCATGGAAGAAAAAATTAAAGAATTCATTTCTTTGCTTGTTTGTAATAATTTGATAATAACTTGCTCGATATTTTCGTTAATTGAATGAAGAGTTAACTTGAAAATGCTTTTTTCTTCCAAAAAAAAGTACTCAACAATACCAAATATAAACAATAAAATATTAAATTTTAAAGTTACATGATATTTTGTTGATTTTTAAAGCACTTTTTGCTCCTTGGAATTTTTTTTACAAAATGAGAGCTTTGAGTATCTTTATGTTACATTTAAAGAAAAAATAATGGTGATTTGAAAAATGTCGATATCTTTGGAAAATATGTCTACATTTTATCACAAAGTTTTTACAAAAGTACCGATTGAACTGAATGACTTTTGCTTTTCCTGAGATTTATTTAAATTGATAACTCCGCACAAATTAAGAGCGTATTTTTTTTGTTTTAGCGTATACTTTTTCGCTTCTTTCGATTATTATTTAAAAATACATTATACAAAATTGTTTAGGATTTTGTGTACTTATCTATTTAGTTAAATTATATCCTGTTAAATATTTATTTTCAAGGCTTTTTTGATTTATATTTCATTTTTTTCATCGTAATCTGAAATATACAAAATGTTCCGTTTTAAAGCATTACTACACAACCTCTTTTTCATTCACTCCCCCCGCCCCTCTTTCAAATTTGCGTTATTTTTTGCGTTGTTAAAAATTCTTCCTAATTTTACTCCAATGCTTTTCTTTTTTAAATTTTCACCACCTCACTTTTCCTTTCTGCGAGAAAACGAACTCTCGTTCTTGTAGCGTTGGGCGGAGTGCGCGTCGCCAGGTCATCGTGACGCCAGGTGGCAGCACATCCGCTTTACAGTCGGCGGCGGTGGCGGCGGCGACGCACGCTGGCTGCCCCGTTCGATACCTCGGGGCGGAACTCATTTTTAAAATGGAACTTTTACGGAGGCGCGTCCGCGCAGAGTTGGCCCGACGCGACGGCAGAGGTTGTGGAGGCGGTGGAAACAGACGCGGTGACTGCAAGACAACGGAACAGTCGCGGTGACAGCTCGGCGCCGGTGATTCGGAAAGTGACGGAGGTCAGGAGTTATTCTGAAACATGGAAGGGAAGGGAAGAAAACAAGCATGTCGAATACGTGTCGAACAAGTTTTGGATGCGGAAAGTCGTGACGTCGAGTTTTTGTAGAGGTTGAAATACCGAATGTAATGGCGGTGATTTCGTTCTGGTGATTGCAAAATCTCGATAGTTACACACGCAAGAGATATGAGGTCAGAAGTTAGTCATATTGGCAAGGAACTTAACAAAGAACGAATGGCTTATGCAATTTTGGTAGAGTAAAAGTGTCGACGGGAATAGCCTAATTTTTTGGTAAATAATAGCTTTGTTTGCAAAGAATGCAGAGTTCTTTAGTCGGAATTTGCAAAGAATGAAGGCGTTGCAAGTTTAGAGTGATGTTGGGCCATTATATAAAACGTGAAAAAAGGCCCCCCAAAAAAACGTACATCTCTCTAAAAGTATTTCACTATTTGAAAAAAATTATGATGAACACAAAAAATGAATTTTTAGAATGATTTAGCAACAAGTAGAATTTTTAGTAACAACAATTTATACAATTGTGTAGTAACGAACAAAAATTGTAATACTGATGTAACTTGATGCACCTAAACTTGAGGATCTTCTCCATGTCCTTAGTAACTATTTCCAAATGATGTGTTTCAACTTACTTTTTAAGTACCAAATGATGTTTTGTAATTTTCTTATCCATTAAATATCTAGAAAAATATAGATGTATTTATTGTAGGAAAATGAATTATTATAGTCTAAGTCTGAGATATTAGAGAATTTGAAAAGAGATGACGATTGAAAGTCAGAACGCAATGAAATTAGAAAAAAAGATGTAACCTACTGTCGTTTAGACATTTTTCTCCATTTCGACATCCTTCTGATCCTAGTCATCACACTTCCATAACTAAAACAAATTGCTTCCACTAAGTTGCCACTGACATTACTGAAGTTTGAAAATTCGCGCGGTTAAATGTTATTGCTATCCCAATTCCTTCACGAGTGTTTACTTTATATTCAACTCCGTATATCATTTAAATAGGTTCTGGACCAATATAAAACAATTCAATAATTAAAAACCTTATATTAGTCTCGAAAAAGAAGTTATTGTTCCGGTATAATCATTTTTGGAAACAGATCGTTTCAATTTACGAACCGCAACCGGTTCGGAGCAGTGGAGAAGTGAGTGCTGTTGAGCTCACTGCAAACAGTTTTCTAGAAAATGAAGTTCAGTTTCCCTCACAGCATGACATCAATGAAGCTTCGCAAGGCGTATTAGCGTCCTATCGACCCTAATAATTGTAGGTAACGTAATGCCGACTCTTTTGGGAAACGCTATTGGAATCTGCGTGAAAAGCACTTGCCATCAGACGCCATCAACACCAATGGCTTTGCAATAGAGTCCCCAGATTACTTGTTTATTTTGCTGGCCTATTCTCCTTCTGCAATTGCCTTCCAAAGAAGGGTGAATCTTTCTTCTTCCGGGGAAAACCTTCTCGCAATAGCGTGTTGCCCTCCCAGCTACAAAAAGGATAATTTAATTTTTTTTCCAATTTGAGACTAAGTGTTAAAAGTCGTAATACCCGTTACTCGATCAGTATTACGTTTCTATTGAAAAGATTACCGTTGATATCTTGTAATATTGATGGAAATTTAGTGTACTACAACAACTATTATAATTTTAAAATATTTAATTTTTAAAACGTACATATTAATTTTGCGATTTTTGCTTGTAAGGGTTCATTTTCGTTCACTTGTTATTTTTCCGTGCGTTTCAGCATTTACCATCTAGTAAGGAATGTAAATAGAACTTAATAAATAAGCGCTTAAGTATTTTTATTCTTTAGCTTTACCCAAAATAATGGTTAAAATGGTTGAGCAGACTAACCATCCGTAGAAATGATTTCGATGTAATATTTCGTTAGTATTTACTTGTATTTCACACTTCGAGAAACATTTTTTAACCTTTTCTCCGTTTAATTTGAATTTGAATTAATGTAAACCAGCACTGACAAAATAAATGTTGTCAGACACGAATTTAATATTTGAGGTCACTAAACCGGCTTTAAAACATCGATGTTTAAAATAATCGATGGTTTTTGGTGGAAGTATTATTAACATTGATATTCTGTTCTCGATGCCGCATCACTAGTGCAGGGTGGGAATCAAGACCCCAAGCATCCCTGTGGGATGATGACCACTCTGCCCCCATGACTCTCCTCGCTCTTTGCCAGTTCGCTCTAGAGGCGCAAACCTTTGTGTAGTGGCTTGCTTATGACAGCTGGGACAAGGGTTCAAATCCCGGGGACCCAAGTGGAATTTGTAGTAGCCAAAATGGTTTGCCTGTGGATTTTCTCGAATTTCTTTTGCTCCCCCTGCCACTAATATCAACATTTCTTCATCGTAATTCACAGCGTGTGAGGCAACCCGTGGTAAAGCGGTGTATAGCTCTCCTTCCACTGTAGGCACCGGAATTCGATCTTTGTGTGACCTTAATGAAAATTGTGATGAATGAAACGAGTTGGCGACAGGTTTCTTCGCGGTTCTTCCGTTCGCTTCGTTACAGGTCTGCCATCTTCTCGATCTGCCTCAAGTTACTCGTCATCACAATTACACGTCCATACAAGCCCCCTACTGGAGAAGACGCGAAAACAATGACAATGAGATTTATCTGGTTTCAAAACCACACCCATTGTACTGTCTGCCTGAAACTTACACCAAATCTAATATATAAAAATTAATGTTTTTTTTTTTTTTGTTTTTACCATTTAAATGCGCTGCCGTACCGTTCATCGGATTGTGATACAACTTTGTTAACTTATTGCTAGGGCTTGAGCAAAGAATATTGACATAGTTCAATGGGAATGTGCGTGTGTCAGTCGCACATAGACGCGCGTTGATGATGATTTTATGCATTTATGTTGAATCAAGTGCCCCTGAGCAGATGCTCCACGCAACCCGCCGCACATGCAAGTATTAAGTGCGTCTTCGCAGCATGTTCTGCCCCTGCCATTGCGAATATTGGCCGGATTCATTACTTGAACTTTATCTCGGACAATTGTATGCATATGCATATATTTGAATGTGTATTTATATGTATATTGTAGATGTAGTTGTAACTGTTTTAGCATGATGTACTGTAAATTGCTCTTACATTGTAGTCGTCTTTGTATGATAAATGTAGAGGTATTTTAAACCACCTTAGTAGGTTTATGGCTACCTCCTGAAAATCGGCCAACAGTAGCCAAAAAATATAATTATTATGAGTAAAACAAATTTCTCCAAGACAGTGTCAGCGCGAATGCATTGCCAAAATATAGGGAGAATGATTTAACAATAAGATACGTGACAACCAAGTCGAAACTAGGACGTAGAACAAATCCATACTCGCGAGAAAATCATTTATTAAAATTTTTGCAGAGTATTAGTATTTTTGCAGTAGTAGTAAAAAACGAAATTAAAACTCACGAAATCAGTAGCATGTGGCGTGTAATACATTACAATAGCGAAGCAATGCCCAATCCACTAGTGATAAATAAAACTCATAGACAATTTTGCACCTTTTCACCACCAAGAATCACCTTTCCATAAAATGATTCGTACATTACACATGTGACTTAAATTGATTGATTTTTTCGAGTTTCCAGGCGCGTCAACCGTTTTGCTCATTAGTCCCGTAAGTATAATGTATTTTTCTCGGGAGATGGTGGTGATCTTCCCCCGTTGAATGGTCAGATCCAGCGCCAACCTATCGTCGGCTAGTGAGGTTTCCCCCAACCAAGACTCTCCCACCAGCGGAGTACCGCCCCAGCCGGGACAAGCTCTTAACTCCCGAGCGGTCTCTCTGAATATGTGGTAGTGTAGTGCATGTTAGTGTAAGTGTGTGTGTATGTGTAAGGGGAGAGGATAGGACAAGGAAGAGGAAGGAAATATCACGCGCGGTCCGTGGCCCGTTTGTTGAGGTACTGCTCCGGCATTCACCTGGTGTTGATCGGAGAAACCACGGAAAACTACCGATCAGAGCAGCCGGTGTCTAGAATTCTCCTCCAGACCGCGACTAAATTCGGCCTAGCTGAAAGGCAAGTGTCGAAAATCCTGCCGCCGTCAGGACTCGAACCTAGGACCTCCCGGTCAGAGGCGCTGCAGTGACATCAGTTGATGCACGAGCTACCGCTCCGGTATGTGACTTGAAGATTTAATCAATTACATCATAATAAAGAATGAATTCGCCTGAGAGATTTTCCAACCTAACGTAACAGGCTCTCCGGCGTTCTGCATGGCGATGGCCGCTGCATCCCAGCAAGACGTGCCTCGCTCTCAGCCAATTCTCCTGAGAGGTTTCCGGGCTTAGCGTTACGCGATGGTGGCCAGTGCTTCCGGGAAGCCGAGGCGGCTCCGGGCGCGTTAAGTAGCTGCCAAGTGGGCGAAACGAGCCGGGAGGGGCTCGCGCTCGCGAGGACTGGCGGCGCTGGCAGATTTTTGCCGAAAGGCGAGGCCACTAAAGCCACAGTCTGTGGAAACGAGTGTTCGGCCAGAGTCGCATTCGAGAAAGCACGCCGTTTACACCGGCTGAGATGGCTCAAGGAAACAAGTGTTGCAGTGGAAAAGACTCTGAATAGCACGCCCTAGGATTTGAGTTTTGGAGTTAGTGGATTTTTGTCAGCAAATGTATAGGATGCATTTCTGGAAGAGAATTCTAGAGGCTGGTTGCATGGAATGATTTTTCTGCTCTGAATGATTTAACCAGCTGAGATGGCTCGAGGAAATTCGTGTTGACTCGCAGAGACTGGCGGCGCTACCAGATTTTTGCCGAAAGGCGGCGCCACTAAAGCCACAGTCAGTGGAAACGAGTATTCGGCTGGAGTCGCATTCGAGCAACCGCGGTCTTTTACACCGGCTCAGATGGCTCAAGGAAACAAGTGTTGCCGCGGAAGAGACTCTGAACAGCACGCCCTACGATTTGAGTACTAGAGTTGGGGGATTTTGGTCAGGAAATGTATAGGATACATTCTGGAAGAGAATTCTAGAGGCTGGTTGCGTGGAATGATTTTTCTGCACTGAATGATTTCACCAGCTGAGATGGCTCGAGGAAACTCGTGTTGCCTCGCGAAGACTGGCGGCGCTACCAGATTTTTGCCGAAAGGCGAGGCCTCTAAAGCCACAGTCAGTGGAAACGAGTGTTCGGCTGGAGTCGCATTCGTGCAAACACGGCCGTTTACACCGGCTGAGATGGCTCTAGGAAACAGGTGTTGCAATGGAAGAGACTCTGAACAGCACGCCCTACGATTTGAGTTATGGAGTTGGCGGATTTTTGTTAGGAAATATATAGGATAAATTTGTTGGCTTTTTGGAACGTAACTCTAGAGGCTGGTTGTGCTGAATGATTTGACCGGCGGAGATGGTTCGAGGAAACGCGTGTTGGTAGTGAAGAGATCCTAGAAAGGACATTCTAGGATTTGAGTTCCAAAGTTTGCGAATATTTGTCAGGAAATGCATAGGATAAGTTCGTCAACTTTCCGAAAGAGAACCCTAAATGCTGGTTGCGCTGGAGGATTTGTCTGCTCTGAATGATTTCACCGGTAGAGATGGCTCAAGGAAACACGTGTTGCCAATGAAGAGACTCTGGAAAGACATGTCAGGATTTGAGTTTTGGAGTTGGCGGAGTTTTGTCAAGAAAAGGATAGGAAAAATTCATTGTCTTTCTGGAAGAGAATTC
Source organism: Teleogryllus occipitalis (assembly GCA_011170035.1). Lineage (NCBI taxonomy): Eukaryota > Metazoa > Arthropoda > Insecta > Orthoptera > Gryllidae > Teleogryllus > Teleogryllus occipitalis. The sequence goes on along the minus strand of BLKR01003205.1, from coordinate 104,976 downwards.
TAGAGGCCGGTTGCGCTAAATGATTTGTCTTGTTTTCGTTTACCGTTTACGTAATGTATGCCAAACACATATTGTTTCTTGTCAGCAAACGTTTTACCTTTTCTGCTGGTTTCAGTACAATCTACTTCAGGTCGTTCTTGGAATCACATTGCGATCGCTTGTGTGAATCAACAGAAGTGATGTCATTGCAATTTCCGTGCGAGGCGCGAGAGCACTTGTAGAGCACAGGGTAAATATAACAGAGGGAAGCGGTGAAACACCTAGCATTTTCTGCGCCAAGATTCTCTGAATTCAGCTCGTTGGGTACAGCCTGTTGTACCCAAGAGAGATGGGTGATGTGATCGAGGTACTATCCATTGTGCGCCATTAAGAATGCAAGTGAAGTCACAATGAAAACAGGACCGCGCACGATCCCTCTTCCTTTGTTTAAAAAATACTTTGGCATTCTCCTGGAACAATAACTTGTGCTATTAAGTTCGGTTTTGTGAATAACTTTATGACTGAAGGAAAAAAATGGGAACACATCGATTTAATATTTTTTTCTTTTTAAAAACAACAAACACGAATCTTAAACTTGCTTGATTTCATATTACGTCGCTTTTCGATGATTTACTTACTTAACAATTATTCCAAAGATACATATAGAGAATACTACCCAGCATCCAGACCGTTTCTGACTTTGTTTTTAAATAGGAAATGTTCAGTCGCCTTGGGTGTTACGGGTAATAATTATTACCTGTGACACCCAAACAATAATTTTAAATAAACATTTTCACACACAATTAAAATTGTTTATGAAAATGTACACCATGAGCGAGAGCAAGTTGCAATTTTAAATAAAAAAGAAAATGTGACATATTATGAAATAAAAAGTTAGATGTTACATTTGCATAAAGTCATTAGGGCAAAATTAATTTCGAAATTCCATTCGAGGCAACGTTTCGTAGTCAAAAAACGCCCTATTCCCACTTACATAAACAATATTACACAGTATCGATACAGACTGTACTACGGTTAACTAGTAGATAGACAACAATAAAAACATATTATGTGGAAAATCTCTCGGAAATTAAGAATATATTACGTTTTACGGCACTTAATCAAACCTCAAATGAATCAAATAGTTCAACATTTTATTCGCAGAGATAGGATATAGTCGGACGTTAATTTTCTTCCATATGATTGTGGCTGAGGGATTGTATTTAAGAACAGTTATTTTGAACTAATCGCAAAATACAATTTAATTTCGAATACTTTGGTTAAAAGTTTGTTACTGCATCTCAAAGACTTGGTTTCTAATTACGCTGTAAGTTTTAGTGAAAACACAGCTGATTAAAATTTCTCAATATACATCTTGAAACCTTATGAAACTTGGCAACAAACATAGGTATCTCGTTTGTTACAACGAGTATTAGTGGTAACCCATTTCGAAATAAGTCCTTGTAAAAACGTTTTTCTATCAGTAGTAGTATTAATACTCGATCGTGTTGTATGTTTTATCTAGAATAGACTTTTTTAAAAATTTATTTACTGTCTGTTCAATTCGGATTCAATTTTTCAGAAGTTTTAAAAGTGCTAGAATTAACTTAATTTATATGCGTCAACTAAGAGAAACATATAGCAGAAACAGCAAAAGGTCACTAAACTATACTTCTACAAAAAATCGAAATATTAATTACAATTAAATTAAAACCAAATCAATTCATAAATGCAAATATTAGATAGTAAGCATTGCCTACTGAGCCATGTGAAGGGGCGTTCGACTATATTTATTTTGACTGGCATATGTTCATCATTATTTCCTTTTCATCACCATATTCTTGAAATTCTATTTCATTGCACAGAGAATTGCTCGTTTTATTTAGAGTGGTTTGAGCGTGTGATATGAACCTTGATTCCCGCGCCTCGGCTAACAAAGGACGTGCCAACCTCTCTCACAAGCGCGACCCACCTCAACTGGCAACCAGGTGTTGTACATCCACCCTTCATTACTTGGTACTAATTAGCCCAGCAGTACGTAAACCCAGACAAAAGCTCTTATTCTAACGAACAGGAAACGTGCAGCCCCAAACCCGTAGTTAGTGTCTCTCTAGAACGAGTTTTTTAAACAGAATAAAGGTGGCGAATCAATGTATCAGAACTACTGCATGTCGTATTTCTGCCAACCACGCGCTACTGCGAACGCTGAAATTGCGGCTGGAGGTTTTAATATCGTTTATTATTCGAGCCCGTGTGAAATAAACCATTTTCCCCATTTTTCGCATCACTTGGCGGATTCCGCAATAATTGGAGTCTCTGTGGTTCACAAGGATCAGAGATTCCACACAGAAAATTTCGGTGTTAAAGAGAATCTCCTCAACCACGTGTTTGAATGGTAAAAGAGGAAATACTTTCAAAAAATATACATTTACAAACATCATTATTCTCATGATCATAAGCAAGGCTAAGCTTATTACACAGACCTATGACATTCCAAATTAATCCAGTTATTAGTTTCGATAGGCTTGTGTCATAGTTCTTACTTATGTATGACAGGTCACACGCGAGGTTTAACAATTCTATATGGCCACGAAGTATGGAATTACCCTCTGCAAGAAATGTGTTTCAGACTTTGCACTTTTAGTCTTAAGACTTTTTTACATTTTGTGAAGAAACAAGAGGGGACAGTCTACTTTATTTATCTTGTTAAATAAGAACTTCCTTCTCTCAAACATTTTAGAAACTTAGTAGACGGTTGCCTGAGATTAACGTTGCTTTGAAAATGTTTCATTACATAAAGTATCAACTATCAATCACAAATCTGAAAGTAAAAATTAAAGAGTGTTTCTTTTCGTAAATAAATTGAATAACGTGCTTATACCATGAATGAAGTTAAGGAGATGAAATGATGAAGTAATTTTTAAAAATAATTATTCAGTGGACCGATTCACTAATTTTCAATTGGTATTTCACAACTTCCAGCAAAATGTTCAGGTTATAGTAGCAAAATAAAATAAAACATACTTAAAAATATATATTATTCAAACAAATTAATATTGATTGGCAAACGAACTTAACTGGTCATATACACAGCCCAGTCGATGAATACCATCACCCGTCAAAACCCTGAATAACATCTTTTGGCTGCGCTGACCGCTGCGAGACGTTAGAAATAGCACATCTGGATGGTCTCGAAAAGGGTGTGGAGCCATACCGATTCCATTTCTGAAGTGTCCCAATTCAAAACACCAGGGTTCAATAAACAATTTATTGACAGAAACAGGTACAAAGCTATAGTGCCGGATATCCAGGAGAATTGGTAGAGAGACGAAGCCGTGTTGCCGTAAAACCAGGAGATGTACCACTATACGCCGAGTCACCAAGTAGCCGAAAAGGGAAGTCCGTAGTCGTTGCGCAGTTGTTGTAGTCTCTCACTCTCCACAGAGTAACCACCACTTAATCACTAGCTCGTCGCTCTATCACCGCCGCTCACTCGCTCACTCTCTGCCTGCCTCAGCTCCGCGCCGAGGCTTTATAGCTGCCCTGGGCCGTAGGCCCGCCGACTGGCTGTGTAGTAGGGGCGGGGTCGACTCTCGCCCCGCTCGCTCAGGCGTGGCGGCCGCACTCAGCCGAGCACCGCTGGCCCGCGCTTGTTGTTGACCGCTGCCGCCAGGGGCGGTAACGCCCTACTGACGTGCTCCTGTGGCGGCACATTCAATTATGTGCGGCCGGTCACGACAATTTCCATGGTCAGCTGCATTAAGTTCCTCGGTTGCGGATTCATAGCGCGAACATCCCCATCAAGATAGTCTCATACGAGTATATTACGATTGAGTTTAATTCGAGGGTTTTTGGTGGCCAGGGGAGTACTGGAAACTCATCATAGTGCTCATCGAATCCCACACGTACACTCCGAGATCTATGACGCGTTGCATTGCCCTGCTGGTAGATGCCGTCTTGCTGAAGAAAAACGATCTGAATATACAACCTGAGTGGTCATGGTCCCCAAGGATGGCTGCATACTTCTGATGATCTAATGTGCCTTCCAGAATGGCAAGATCATTCAGGGATTTCCACCAAACTATTCTCCACACTATAACGCTTCCTCATCCGGCCTGGACCCGTTCGGGGATTGTTGCAGAGTGAATGTATTCAGTCGTTTCACGTCATATACGCATCGACCATCTGTCCGATAGAGTAGAAAACGTGATTAATCTGAAAATACTACCTGCCGCCATTGATTGGACGTCCAGGTGCGGTATTGACGTGCATATTCCAGTCTTCGTGGCGAATTAACAGCAGCTACCATGAGTGCATGAACCAGGCACCTGCTGCAGCAACTTTCGCTGAACGGTTTTTGAGGAGACCCTGCTGGTAGACTCTTGGACCATCTGGAAGTTTAGTTTCTCAGCAGTTGGATGTGTATACACCCGTATACGTATCCGCAGCCGTAGTTCTCCCATCTCATGATTGGCTTGTTGAGAGCCGCAGTTGACTCGGCGCCGATTTTGGATGTCGAAATTTTGCCGTGCACTGTATATTTCAACCACGGCTCACGCGAACCTTTTACAAACTTCAAAGTTTTGGAAATGCTTCCGCTCGTGGCTCGAAAGCCAATTATCGAGCTCTTTTGGACGTCTGATAAATCATTCCTGTTTTACATGGATCAACTACTTCACAGATTTCCATCCGACAAGCTTTATAAACCCTACACTGTTAGTGCTACCACCTGCCGTCTGTGATGGGTTACTGATGTCACTGCAGTGCTTCTGACCAGGAGCTCCTAGGTTCGAGTCCCGCCGGTGGCAGGATTTTCGACACTAGCTTATGAGCTAGGTCGAATTCAGTCGCTCTTTGGAGGAGAATTCTAGCGGACAGCTGCTCTGATTGGTAGTTTTCCTTTATTTCTCCAATCAACACCAGGAAAATGCTAGAGCAATACCGTAACAAACGAGCCACGGACAGTGAGCGTTCCTTCCTCATCGTTGCTTTATCCTCACCCCTTACACACACGCACACACACACACACACACACTAACATGCACAACACTATCACACACGCCGGGAGACCAGGCGGGGACTTGTCCCGGCTGAGGCGGTGCCCCACTGGTGGGAGATACCTGGTTCAGAAAATCCCGGTAGACCGGCGCCGGATCTCGCCATCCAGTGGGGGGAAGATCACCGCCACCTCCCGATGAAAAACAGCCACTGCACTTACGGAACTAATGACCATAATAGTTGACCCGCCCGGAATAACTAACATTCTAACAATCAATCGATTGAGGGATTATTGCACTTTACGTCGACCATAGGTGGTGGTCACATTAATGTGGCTGGACTCTATATCACAATTGAAAAAACAATAACCGAATAAACCATAATTTATATCCATAAAGTAAACATATTTCCTAAAAATTGTAGAGCAGAATGTTCTATATAATTGCACGTTTATTACTCAGGTTAAAACAGTATTTGGTGTAGATTGTTATGTCTAAGTAGACAAAAATCGCATTACGATTGAAATCGTTTATTTATTATTTTGTATTTATAGTACTAACATTTGTAGTTGTGTACTAACATTTGCAAAGAAACCAAATATATGGAATTAATAAATATTTGGAACCATAGAAAGAAAGTGTGAGTGACTTCCAATTGACCTTTCGTATTTGAATTTTGGCAAATGTCTGCCTTAGCAAATCCAATATGTGCGAACAATTAGTAACATCATGCTACCAACTGAATAGCAAAGTAGTACTTTACCAAATGAAACGCTGACCGCGCGCATTCATCCTTATCTCCACTTCTCCCCTTACACACGCACACACATACGCATACATCACACTGCTGCACAGGCCGAGAGACCAGTCGAGAGCTTAGAGCTATTTTTCCATTAGGTTCGTGTGCCGCTGACGATCCTACTAGTGAGAGGAAATCCAATAATAATAATAATAATAATAATAATAATAATAATAATAATAAAATTGTCTTTATTTGTGGCGAGGCTCAGGCCTTAAGCCATGGAGGGTGGTGCCGGTTCTCACGTTCTAGTGGTAAGGAACACCGCCACCTCTATGGATATAAAGTGCATTGCCATTATAGAAATAACGACCGTAGTAGTTGGTGCGTACGAAAACTAAAAGTAAGGAACACCGCCACCTCTATGGATATAAAGTGCATTGCCATTATAGAAATAACGACCGTAGTAGTTGGTGCGTACGAAAACGAAAAGTAAGGAACACCGCCACCTCTATGGATATAAAGTGCATTGCCATTATAGAAATAACGACCGTAGTAGTTGGCGCGTACGAAAACAAAAAGTAAGGAACACCGCCACCTCTATGGATATAAAGTGCATTGCCATTATAGAAATAACGACCGTAGTAGTTGGTGCGTACAAAAACGAAAAGTAAGGAACACCGCCACCTCTATAGATATAAAGTGCATTGCCATTATAGAAATAACGACCGTAGTAGTTGGCGCGTACGAAAACAAAAAGTAAGGAACACCGCCACCTCTATGGATATAAAGTGCATTGCCATTATAGAAATAACGACTGCAGTAGTTGGCGCGTACGAAAACGAAAAGTAAGGAACACCGCCATCTCTATGGATATAAAGTGCATTGCAATTATGGAAATAATGACCGTAGTAGTTGGCGTGCCCGCAAACAAAAAGTAAGGAACAGCACCAGCTTGATGGATATAAAGTGCATTGCCATTATAGAAATAACGACCGTTGTAGTTGGCGCGTCCGAAAACAAAAAGTAAGGAACACCGCCACCTTTATGGATATAAAGTGCATTGCAATTATGGAAATAATGACCGTAGTAGTTGGCGTGCCCGCAAACAAAAAGTAAGGAACAGCACCAGCTCTATGGATATAAAGTGCATTGCCATTATAGAAATAACGACCGTAGTAGTTGGTGCGTACGAAAACGAAAAGTAAGGAACACCGCCACCTCTATAGATATAAAGTGCATTGCCATTATAGAAATAACGACCGTAGTAGTTGGCGCGTACGAAAACAAAAAGTAAGGAACACCGCCACCTCTATGGATATAAAGTGCATTGCCATTATAGAAATAACGACCGTAGTAGTTGGCGCGTACGAAAACAAAAAGTAAGGAACACCGCCACCTCTATGGATATAAAGTGCATTGCCATTATAGAAATAACGACCGTAGTAGTTGGCGCGCGGAAACAAAAGTAAGGACCACCGCCACCTCTATGGATATAAAGTGCATTGCCATTATAGAAATAACGACCGTAGTAGTTGGCGCGCCCGGAAACAAAAAATAAGGAACACCGCCACCTCTATGGATATAAAGTGCATTGCCATTATAGAAATAACGACCGTTGTAGTTGGCGCGTCCGAAAACAAAAAGTAAGGAACACCGCCACCTTTATAAATATAAAGTGCATTGCAATTATGGAAATAATGACCGTAGTAGTTGGCGTGCCCGCAAACAAAAAGTAAGGAACAGCACCAGCTCTATGGATATAAAGTGCATTGCCATTATAGAAATAACGACCGTTGTAGTTGGCGCGTCCGAAAACAAAAAGTAAGGAACACCGCCACCTTTATGGATATAAAGTGCATTGCAATTATGGAAATAATGACCGTAGTAGTTGGCGTGCCCGCAAACAAAAAGTAAGGAACAGCACCAGCTCTATGGATATAAAGTGCATTGCCATTATAGAAATAACGACCGTTGTATTTGGCGCGTCCGAAAACAAAAAGTAAGGAACACCGCCACCTTAATGGATATAAAGTGCATTGCAATTATGGAAATAATGACCGTAGTAGTTGGCGCGCCCGGAAACAAAATGTAAGGAACACCGCCACCTCAATGGATATAAAGTGCATTGCCATTATAGAAATAACGACCGTAGTAGTTGGCGCGCCCGCAAACAAAAAATAAGGAACACCGCCACCTCTATGGATATAAAGTGCATTGCCATTATAGAAATAACGACCGTTGTAGTTGGCGCGTCCGAAAACAAAAAGTAAGGAACACCGCCACCTTTATGTATATAAAGTGCATTGCGATTATGGAAATAACGACCGTAGTAGTTGGCGCGCCCGGAAACAAAATGTAAGGAACACCGCCACCTCTATGGATATAAAGTGGATTGCGATTATGGAAATAACGACCTTAGTAGTTGGCGCGCCCGGAAACAAAAACTAATCAATTATCTGAAGCTATTCGCCGATTCATGCCAACAGAAGAAGTCCGGCATGAACGGGCGAGTGCCAGTTGCTCGGCCTCAAAGTCGCTTGTTGCGCGTCGTCTCCGGGCCCTGGGCGTTTATGCGCCGCTTTACGGCAACTTAACAGCAGGTGGGCGGCGGCGCTGGGCGGCGTCGCGCCGCGGGCCTTGAGAAGGGGGCCGCAGGCAACAGGCAACTGCCCCTCGCAACAGGTCCCCAGTCGGCGGCTTAGAGCTTGTCCTGGATGGGGTGGTGCCCCGCTGGTGGGAGATATCTGAATGGGCACAATCCCCCAAGAAGAAGTGCAGGTTGACGCCGGATTTTATCATCCAGCCTGGGTAGGAAACTGATGTCTCCCACCATACAAGCATGCACTACTCTTATGGGATTAATGACTAAATAAGTTGGCGTTATCGTATATGCGAAATAATTAGTTATTCAGCAACGCAAAGATATAATCAATTTGTCATCAACAATCAACAGATCCCTACCCATCGCCAAGTCCCGGAGCAGCATCTAGCCCGGTTGCATATGCCGGAGATCCACACGGTAGCTTAGATATTGTGCCGGTTGAGGCAGTACCCCGTTCGTGGGAGATACCTGGTTGGGAAGATCGCTAGAAGACTGTAGATTGGCGCCGGATCGCACCATGCAGAAGGGAAAGACCATCGCTACTTCCCGAAAAAAGCACTTCACCTACGGGACTGATGACCTTACCAGTTGATGCGCTCGGAATCACTAACAATCAAGCCTGGAAGTGAGCGCGCGGTGGGGGGGGGATGAGTCATCCCAGCACAGTTTCGGAGCCCACTATACTCGATTTGTTTATAATCTCTTAGGATTCTCAATACTCTTTGAGGAAAGCTTTGCGCACGTAACTGGTCGCTGATCTTTCAACTACTTACGGTCATTTTCAAGATTTTTCGTATTAAAGGCAATGCAACGTGGCATGGGGTCTCTAAGATACGAGGCGCTTCCTTTCGTTACTGTACCTTGCCAGCAGTTCACAGCAGTTGATAAGTCAGATTCACAGTAAACGATTTTACTTCTAATCATTCACCCATGTAGGTGTTATTTACGTTCTTTCATTGCCTGGAGTCCATCATTTATCGCAATTTGTGTTTTTATTTTACTTTCCACTTTGCATATCACCTCTCTGTGTTGTATAGGGCTTCACTTTATATAATTTTTAAAATAAACACGTATTTATGGAAGAACAAAATGTATTATTTACGATTTAATCTCCTTTTTACTGCGGGCTAACTGAGTCACACCGCGTTTCAATTTGTAATGTAAGATAGTGCGACTTCTGCCGTATTGAAGCTGCCATCCGCAGATACTCTTCTAATGCAATTTTCTGTTCTTCTTTTATGTTTGAAAGTTGGTACCTACGATTTAATTTATGGTCCTCTATGTATGTAAAATAAAATATGGAAAATATTTAACTACAGGCTAATAGCGTACGCTGAGTGAGCGTACGTTATTGCGTATGAGTCTGCGTAAACAACAAAACAATGAAACAAAGAAAACAACGAACCGTAATCGCTCTGCGGACTGAACAAAATTGCAAATTCTACTGACCCCGAAAATGTCTATAATTCCATTTCAATGCCATTCTTCAAAGTACAGAACTGCGCGGATTTTTGATTGATTGTTTTAGTGATTTTGGGCGCGTCAACTACTATGGTCATTAGTCCCGTAGTGTAGTTTGTTCGGGCGGTCGCGTTGGTCTTCCCCGCTGGATGGCTAGATCCAGCGCTGATCTACCGTCGGCAAGCGATTTTCCCTCCACTAGGTATCTCCCACCAGTTGGGCACCGCCCCAGCCGGGACAAGTTCTAAATCCCCGGCCGGTTTCCCGGCACGTGTGGTAGTGTAGTGTAAGTCAGTGTAAGTGTGTGTGTAAGGGGTGAGGATAGGACAAGGAAGAGGAAGGAAAGATCGCGCGCGGTCCGTGGCCCGTTTGTTAGGGTACTGCTCCAGCATTCGCTTGCTGTTGATCTGAGAAAACAGGGAAAAGTACCGACCAGAGCAGCCGGCTTCTAGAATTATCCTCCAGACAGCGACTGAATTCGACGTAGCTGAAAAGCTAGTGACGAAAATTCTGCCGTCATCAGGACTCGAACCCAGGACAATCAGGTCAGAGACGATGCAGAAACATCAGTTAATAAGCAGTGCGGAGAAAGAATGAACTTCGTGATGAAGTGCTCCATGAAATTCTAAACATGTTTAACTCGCTACAAACAGCACCAACTCCCTCACTATTAATGGCAGTAGTAACAGCTATAAAAGCAGATTATGACGCGACAAATTGTGAACAAAGAAATCAGGACGGCAGCTGATTTCATGCGATTTGTAGTGTTCCAGAAATGTGCCAGTCTTCTCTGCATATGACGAAGTTTTTTAACCACCGTGTCATACTGTTGCATCAAAAAACAGAACACACTTCATAAAACAGACTACAAGGATTCGATATGTACTATTAGTTTTGGAGAATAAGTTATCAGAAAGTTATAGTGGTAATATTGATATTGTTACCTCGAAAAAGAACATGCATGTAATTTATATTATAAATTCACCTTTCAGTTAGCTACACTTCTTACAATGTATCCACGTTACAACGTACTTATCCATTGAAAACTAATCACGAAATTTCCAACATGATTTTCAACCTAACACAAAATTTGTTTGCAGCTAATCTAGCTTATTTGTAATCTAAATTCACTTTCATTCGTTTATCATAATTCTTTGTATTGAGACTGGATCTATACTCTAAGCTATTTTTCACTAAGCGTCACTTAAAAAAAAGAATAACACTGCACCGCAAATCCCTTGCAATAAAATAACCGCTCCGAGTACCACCGACCATTAAATCTACCTTTCGGGAGTCAAACGTTCGACAGTGCATCGGGACTGTATCCAAATGACGCCACTCGGGTCACAGGCTGCGCTTTTTTCGTGACCACATGGAGTCACTGTGGGGAGAATAGAACGTGGTTGCGCCGCCCGCCGCCCGCCGCCCGCCGCCCGCCGCCCGCCGCCCGCCGCCCGCCGCCCGCCGCCCACCGCTCAGCGCAATTGTAACCCAGCGCTCGCCCGCATGGGGACCGCTGCTCATCCACACACAAGTTCACAAACGCACCAGGCCGGGGGTTTTTGTTCGCGAGGCGAGGCGAGCCAAGCGCCAAACTGCGAAAAGTTTTGACGGCACCTGAGAGCGCGCTGTGTATCGACGGGGCGAGTGGCGAGTGGGATGTTTCAACGGGAAGGCACGGTGAGGGGGCACTTTGCAAGTAGTGGTTGCGGTGAGGGTAACTCATTTACTCCAACGCACATTGTATGATATTTTATCATTTCTTAATTCGTTTTCACGTTCGATGCACAATATTGTTGTTTCTTAGTTGACCACTCAACAAATCTTATTACAAACCTCCCATTTTGGCAAAAAAAGTCTTATTGTAGCTTGCATTAATACGTCTTTCATCATCTTGGTATCGAGTGTTATTAATGTTATTTGAGTCTACGTTTACATCGGGAGTGTTATTGTGGACTCGTCTTGGAACCTATATCGAATATCTGTACGGATAAAATCGCCATAAATGTAATAATAATTGAAATGAATGTTTAACTTGATGAACTAAAACAATATTACTAAACTTATGATCAAATCAAAATATTCACCATCAGATAACGTATTTATACGTTATCTGATACGTTATCGGTACGTATACGTTATCGGTATACGAATAATGCAAAAACTGATAATGGAAGCTAAAGGTAAGATAAGGGGAAATAGGGAATATGGCTAAAACAAATTAAACTCTGTCGGACATTACGACTAGGAATGTGCCTGGGGTCTAGGGTAGACTGCAAACCACGCGTACCTTTACGCGTGTGATCAATCGATCAATCGTGAATTATAACATATCATAACATATTCCTTAACCCTTCAGTAGTCGCGTGGATTACTATTGTAATTCAGTCATATTCGTTCGCTGTTCACAGCAAGAGTTGACAAACGTTTGGCACAGACTTTTCAGTACCTTTCGGAGAAGGCATCAGCTATCGAATTATAGCAAAATATGACTCAAATGATTACTGCTTTACTAGTGATAAGCGCCGGAAACAGGTTGGATTACAAGAGTAATTCACGCGACGACTCGCGTTTCAGTTTCTGACATAAGCTGACATGATGAATATCGCTGCAATCGATACACTGAGTGTTTATGCGAAGTACTCTAATAGAGAAAGGTTGACCAGAAGAGGATTTCATAGGATCTTGCTTTGTCCTTTATGAAACCAGAAATGAAAAAGAAACTTCAGAGAAAATCTGTGAAGACGGCGATAAGAACAGACAGAAGACTTCTACTGTGAATCCGAGAAGGGACCGAGGATTCAGCGAAGTCATCAAAGAGCAACATGAAATGTTATCTCTGTGGACATCTAAGAAAGAAGATCACTCGGCAGTACTGAGAAAAGTGTGTCCAATGTGTGTGCCACATTAAGAAAATCGATGTGATATTCATCTGATTTTGACATTAAAACGCATTCAGAATAGAGGCTCCAAATGTTCAAATAGTTTTGTCAAACTGCTATATTTAATAATCGGTATGCAAACTATAACAAGTGCACAACACATATAGAACAAAAGAATTGTCAAAAACCTATATCTACGCGCATGAACTTGGCTATATTTGTTTAAAGACATAATACATGCATTTTTGTGTAGCATTTCATAGAATTGGAAATATGTCTATGTTATAATAAATTATTTTGCATTTTGTAAGTGTTCAGTGTTTTAGATACCATTACTCGTCCATATTTGAACCAAACGACGATTTGTTTGTAAAATATTGTTAATACGATTTTTTAATGGATTACAATTGTAGTCCACGCGACCACTGGCGTTCCAATTCTGAGCGCGGCCAATTAAGGGTTAAGCTAATACTTCCTCTTTTCCAAACAGTGGAAAGCTAGGGAAAATCACCTCGTGGTCGACACCTTTTAGGAGTGAAGGTCATTAAAGGGGTAGTCTCGTCTCTCGGAGGTTCCTAGTCACTGAATACCGTAGTCAGAACTGATAAACAGACAAAATCAACATTGTTAGAGAAAGCAGGTGTAAGGGCTGATGCAAGGATGAGTTCAGGTTAGAGTCCTAGTAATTGTAGGAGGAGTAGATAGACCCAATGGCGGAAGGCAGACATGCTTCGGTGAGTAGGAGACACAGGTGGTGTATTGAGGGGGAGGATTGGGTACTACGGCGGACGGAAAGTACGAGAGGTACAGAAGATGGAAGGTATGGATGGTACGGTAAATAAAAGATACGGTGGGTAAGAGATACGGATAGTATATGGTAGGCGGGAGGTATGGGTATTACGGTGGGCGGGTGGTTCGAATGGTACGGTGGGATGAGATACGTTATGGTACGGTGGTACGTGGTACGGTGGTATGGTACGGTGGAAAGGATATGTGGCTGATACAGTTATCAGAAGGTACGAGTGGTATGGTTAGGAGGGTTGGTGCGAGGAATAAGTGTTACTATCGGCTAGGTCTGGTACGGTAGGCGAGAGAAGCGGTCAGTGACGTTGGTAGTCCCTCATCCAATGGGTGTGCCAACAAGTGGTAGGTTGGACGGTGGGACGCGCTGTAGTGTCAATGGGCTGGACGGAAGGTGAGTGGGCGGTCGGACACGAGCTCGGATCTATCCAGCAGCGGTCCGCGATTTGGTGGACGCACCGCAAACACGAACCTATGGATCTGAATTTGCCCTCAATGACGCTTTCCTGATATGCGAGCTTCCAGTAATCATTCGTTCGCTAATTTTGCTCTCAGAAGCGCGAATGCCGGCGCGCGTATGTTCTGATTGCACGCGCTTTCAACGATCTATGTCGATCGTGAATATGGAATGTTACGGCCTGTGCCGCAAATAAGCTTGAAAGGGCTCGGTGTTGTTTGTCAATATACATCAAAATTGGAACATCGGAATTTTTTGAATATTTACATCTTTCTGGCGCAGTGAAAAGAAATTGAATGTTGAGAGTGACGGAGGCGTTAACGTGTTAAACTTTATCTCCATGTTTTTATTTGTTTATTTTTGTTTTTATCTCTGTATATGAGCGAACAATTGTTAAATGTGCAAAGAGAAAGTGGTACAATGAAAGTTGCAACGATTGCTTTTGGCAAAAAATTTACTTTTCTTTTCAATATTTGTATATTATTTTGCTTCTATTTCTAGATTTTATAAAATATTTAAAAATAAGATTGATTAATTTTTTGATGTAAAATTCCACAAATGAAACCATACTATTTACTAATGACTGAAATATGATATGTAAATAATTTTCTTCATTAGCAGTGCAAAACTATAATTGCTGACTTATAAGGATAGTAGTAATATAGTCATTTCAGTAAACCTTAGTTGACGTACATCAAATGAAAAATAACGTCGCTAAAAAGATTATCGTCATAAAATGCAAACTTGTTTTCGATAAAAATTATCTTTTGATACCAACAAATGCAAGAAAAATAAGAAAAGTATTTACAAGAAGACACTTCACCAGCGTTTCTTAACCTTTGTACACTATACTTTGGACTCTCTTTTTTAACTTTCTCTCAGAGGACCACTAAAGTACTGACGCAAACAAAACTCACGTTGCCCACAAGTCACCGACTTTTATCACAGTAAGTGAAAAAAACAGACTTCTTTAAAACAATTTCGCAGCAAAACTTCACGCGCAAACCTAAAAAGGTTTTCCTAGAGTACGATGTATTGGGGTTAAGCCACGCCTCTCTATTACATTCTTGCAAAAACATAACAAAAACTACATCTCTTATTGTGCACAAGGGGTACAAACAAAGAGAATAATCATTGACGTTCTCATTACGTGCTGGATACCAGACATTAAAATTATTTCAAGGTATCACAAGGATAAACTACGTCCACCACAGGTAAACGCTTCTGTAAACATACACATTCGAAATAAAAGATCGTTAAACATTCACACATAACATTTAACAAAAGAATGTTATAAATTTAAAATTAAAACATTCCAAATACTAAATTAAGTAAATTATAATGAAAGACGGGAGAAGAGAGAGCTTCGAATAAAATTAACTACTAACCCGCCTATGCCCTAACCCAGTTCAAAAAATAGTACATACAAATCTCTGTAAAATAAATGGATTAAACAGATAGTAAATAAAAATGCTAAATATTATATGCTAGAGTGGTCCAATACATAATATTCTACTTTTTCTCTTAAAACTTAAGTAAATAGCTTACTTGCAGTAATTCACCTTGGTTTCTCTATTCGTCGATATTATCTCGTTCGTATGGAAGTGTTATTTTAATTGTGGTACAACTCCACTTTTTTGAAAAATTGAGTTAACTCCATTTTCAGATCCGTGCGTGATATTCATTTATTCTGAAAGTGATAGAACTTCAAGTTTTCCTGTGAACGACATAGTAGATCACAATAAAAGTGATCACAGGATCACGCAATCTATTTATTTTGATAGTGGTACAACTCCATTGGTACGGATACGTGGATTTCTACAAGTCTCGTGATGAGTGATTTTCGAGATATGTATAGTGACTGGAGTGATAAGAGTAAACATATCTTGATCCACATTTGGAAATAGGAACAACCAAATTAATATAATTATGTCTCACATTTTTTCTATAACAAAAAAATTAAACTTAATGGTCTGTATGTAAAACGATCTTCAAACATATTTAAAAAGAAGGAAGAAAAATGAACAAAATAGTGTCCGTAACTGGCTAAAAATTAGATGGAAGACATTTCTTTCTTCACGAATCTTCACCTCACACGATCCACCAGTGAATGGAAAAGAACTGAGGTTTTCAAAAACTTAAAGATCGAGCTTCTACAAACACAGAACCGGAAGATTAATGTGAAAAAAGGGCATATACTTGATTTGTTTCCATTGATTTCAAGCGTTAATTACGATTACTTCGCTGAACTTACATTGCAGGTAGGAGCCGCACGATTTCAAGAAGACGAAGAAAACTGAATGTGTCTCAACAGAAACATTAAATTAATATTTAATATGTTTTAATTAATAAATATTGCATTAATTTCCAACATTTCTTATAACGACATTTATCGATTTGACCCAACAATCTCATTTTTATGGTGGTATGACTCATTTACACTCCCAATATTCTGAGAAGCATACAGTGTTGTTATTCATATCATCTTCAGACGAACAAGTAAATATCTTATAAGAGAAAAACCTACAATTTTTTGCCTGACCCTATTTCCGTATTTTTTATAAACATTTAACTTTAGAGTTCAATATTTCAAAATGAGTGTCAACAAATAGTTGTACCACTATTGAAATAACGCCTCCTTAGAGCACAAACTGAACTGAAACTTTTACGTACATGTTAAGAATTATAATGCGTCGATATTACTAAGACTTTTTTATTTTCATAATGTGACAGCGCAGATGACATGAAAGGCTTTAATTTAAACAGTCTATCGAGCTCATTCTGATATATTGAAAGACAATGGTTTAAATACGACGTTCCACGCCGCTGTTATCTGAATCAATCTTCACCCAACGATATTTTCTACACCAGTAACACAATACTTACATAAAATACAATAATTCATGTGGAGAGAATGTTACGAGAACTGTCTTATTTTTACAAAATTTGATGACTACCTCGAGACATACACAGTAAGGGCAATCTTGATAGAAGTATGTGGTCCAATAAGAATGTTGCGTTCAACTACACCTGCACACTTCCTAACACAAAGTCGATATACACAAATGCACTCTAATTGATCGTGTACTCTCCTGATCAACAGTAGTCGTCTCTGTGCTAATAGAGGAAATGGTGGTCAATAATACTCTTGCTTAGAAACGGCCATGGCCTCCGCCCTCACCACCAAAATCTTCTCCCTCCGCGTCATCTTCCTGCTTCCCACCAGCTGCGTTCCTCCACCGCCCCCGAAGGCGCCCGCCCCCACCGCCCCCGCCGCGCCGATTGTTCCGCGGAGCGGAAGCTGGGGGTGGGGCAGGGGCGGTCTGGAACTTCCCATTACTTCCGCCAGATGGCCGGCGCGGCGCGGCGCTCAATCTCCTGGCGGCCGCCTTAATTAATTCGAGGGAACGTGCTCGGACCGCCGAACGCCTAGCCGACCCCATCCGGCCGTCCCTGCCGCCTCCTCCACCCCCACCCGCCTCCGTCCTCGACGTATTCGCCATCTCGGGCAACCTTTCCGATAGCACCGTTCCCGCCGCGACGGCTATTTCCTTCGTCCTAGACTTCCCTGCCCTCAATGCTCCTTCCTGACCGCCTCTCCCGTAGTGGATCGCCCTCGCCGCCCTCACCATTGCCTCCGACGTTGTTCCAGCTAACTCCAGCATAGTCTTAGCTACTCCCGCCGCCCTCACCGTAAGCGCCACCGTACATCCCAATCCTCACCAACCTCGCCACCCTAGCCACCTCACCGACTTGCTCGTTTACGCTACCACACCGTCCTATCGGTCTTGTAGCCCTCGGTACTCTCGCCATCGACGCCATCTCCTTCTTCACTATTCCCATTTTGACTCATTGAGTGGTTGATTTTTTTCGTGTTTGCGGGCGCATCAACTGCTTTGGTCATTAGTCCCGTTAGTGTAGTGCATGTTCCTCTCTCAGGAGATGGCAGTGATCTTCCGCCGCTGGATGGTGAGATCCGGTGTTAGCGAACCCATTAGTGCATCCGAGTTTTCGTAGCGACTTTGTCACTCATTTATCCAGGATGTGCACGTGATGGCATTCTGTGTCCGGCCAAGACGCGTTCAAAATTAGTGTGTCAACAATTCAGCCTACATGGGCACTTTCATTCGTCTTTCTAGACATCCCAAGGTGAAGTTGCAGATGTGTCAAATGAGGCTTTGGGGTAATAGTTTTCAGTGCGGCATGACCCACTTAGCGAAGAACATTAGAACGTAGTGAGACTAGCTGTGCAAGCTTATCTTCAGTTCCTTCACACGAACTAAACAAAATACGCCATACTTAAATATATGTATATGAAGGTATTTTCACTCTCTCTCTCTCTCTCTCTCTCTCTCTCTCTCTCTCTCTCTTTCTCTCTCTCTTTGTTTCTCTCTCTCTCTCTGTTTCTCTATCTCATCCATTTTTAAACACTTTAATACATAAAATAATTTACAATAACATGAAAATGTGCAGTACTGAGGTAAAGATGTTTCCGAATACATTTATTAAAATATAATATTTATTAATAGTTACCTACATGTCATAATAGTAACAACTAGGTGTTAGTGAGTTTTGTTAATAGAAGACAATAAGTTTTTACGCAGCCTGATAGAATTTCGTTTTTTAATGTACAATATTAATCATAATGCTTTAATTACTATATTTTCCGTTGCACAGAGTTACGGCTTAACTGAGCATATTTCAACATCAATGGAATGTTTCCCAGAATTCTAATTTGTTATATAGAGAATGGAATTACAGGTAAATTATGAAAACACATCTACAACGGTTATGAAGGCTTCAGTTCCGTCTCATTTGTTATACAAATGCGGAGAGAATGAGAAACGGAAAATTATAAACACGTTTCCGTCACATGAGACACCAAACCACCGACAGCGCTTCTCTAGTTGGCAATTAGCAAGGAACCTAAAATGGCTCGGTTATCCAGGAATCCGGTCTTTCAGGAATTGCAAGTATTTGTTGACCGAAAGCAGGTGTCTTATGAACACGAATCACAGACTTACAGCTTTACTTTCTTGAACTTCCCGAGACAAAAGAATTTGTAATTGAATCGAATTTGGTTTGCATCAGAAATGTGAAGATGAAATGGTTAGACAATTAAATTGTTGAATACTGTAGTGCAAAAAAGCAGCGTCAATGTTTCAATTGCCATACTCTATTTTAAATATTCGCGGGGATCAACATAATGTTTCTATGTGCAACAACTTTCTCTTTATTTGACACACCTTTATTTGACACATTTTCTTTCTCTTTCTTTGACAATACAGTCTTTGCTGGTTCTAGTGGTGTAGACTACATCTATAACTTGCATAGTCGTTGCGTCTGCAAAACTAATTACTTTTTTATTAGTATTTTTACAAAAATCAGTCATATACATTTTAAGAAACAAGAAACCCCGCAGATTTAACTTAGTGTTGGTACCTGGGTTGTATTTTATACATGTATTAATTGAAGGCATTATAATTGTATATTCTCATGCTTAGAAGGAGTACAATATTTGGGAGTGTTTTATACTTTAAAAAATGTTTCACATGCTCGTTTTTGCGGGCCCAACGGGATTTAAAAATACGTAGAGAGGGAGAACGAGTCGATTTTATACAGTTATTTCACCGCACAAACATACCAATTTTTTAAAATTATGTTCGAAATTGTGTTGGACGCTTGAATTTTTTCTAACGTTTTTAAGAAACAGAACAATGATAAATATATTTTAGGTATATTCATATTTTCCATTGAAAATTTATTCGCAGATAACGATGATAAATAATAAATTAATAAACGGTAGATTAATATAAATTGAAAACAATTATAATAAATGTGATATTAACATGATGTAGAGTGGATACGTTTCATTACAAATTATAGGATGTTTTTCTATTGCCAGGAAATGAAATATCGTTTAATAACAGCAATTAATCTTTGTGTTCAAGATTATTCTATATTCAGGTAGGTTTAGAATTGATTTTTTAACTTTTCTTCATAAGTAATTTACTGCCAATCATCAAGCTAATTACTGACTGTTTTTGGGGTTACGCCTGCCTACAAAGTGGAGTTTTAACAAACGTGAAAACAGCTTTGTAAACAGTCCAAGAGGCGTCATAAGCCATTAACTTTCCAGAAGTTGCAATCGAGTTCGGTTCGCAAACATAAGGCACTTCGCGGTATTTCAGCGTTTACAGAAGCCAAATGCAAAGAAGGATTTCCAGGAAAAGAGTCACTTTGCCCATCTCCAGCCAACGCAGCCTCAAAAGGTTCAGAGAGTGGAGTCAACAGATCAGGTGTCGGCTGTCGGAATGCTTGCGGAGATGGTGACGACTCAAAAGGGGAACAGGAGGAACAGCAGAATCAAACGGCAACATTGGAAGTGGAAATCTAGAAATGGCAGTGGAGGTAAATGTATACCCATTTATGTGGCTGTGAATAACCCCAGAATAACTTGGTCGGTGATTTTGAGAGTCTGCAATAGTTGTAAGTTATTAAAATATAATAACTGTGAACACAACAAAAATTGTATTAAGTCACACATTATTTGAATATGTAAATAAATGATTCTATGTGAATATATTGATTTGACCCCAACTAATTTATACAATTAAGAATGTCATTTGTGAATTCTAAAAGAATGTATGTCTATACTGCAATTTTTTTTATAAAAATGATTTTTAAGTCAACGAATATTTTATATGCAATATATTTTAAATTGTAATTTACATGTATTTATTACAGAGAATGTTGATGGACATTATTGTTCCCTCTGTTTCGAATTGTTTTCGAGCTTTGCAGAATGGCTTAGTACAGAATTGATGTGAAAGTTTCAATATAACATTCACAAGCTACACTAACCGGAATGATTTTGATATACAGAGCCGGAAATTAATGAAGCATTCCACATTGAAGTTGATGAGCGATGTCATAAATAGAGTATTTGATAGAACTCTATCGTTACTTTATTTGCAAAATCATGATTAAAGCGAGAAGATTTACACGATATTAACTTTTATTGGGGTGAGTTCTAAACAATATATTAATTTTGTCGTATATTTTGGGATGTTAAATGAAATCAATTTAGGGAAGTAAAATTACTGATATATATTTACGAAGAAATAAGAAAATAGACCTCAGAAAGTAACTACAGAAAGAAAGAATGTTCATGTAGAGTAGCTATACCTACATACGGTTTGAATAAATCTGCTGATATGATAACCAAGCAATAACAGATACACAAGCTACATTTTCAATCATACAACTACTTGCATTTGGTAATGATGACATTGCAAACAAAAACAAACGCCCACTAAACTGTGATATCACTACTCCATAAAAATTGTAATTGTTTCCATCAACTGTCCTAAATGCACCAATACTTACTTGGTTTAATTAGGAAAATTAATGTTAAAAATTCAACACACCACTGAATGTAAATTCAACCCGTTTTAGAAAATTCCCCCACTTCAAAAGGAAGATGTAAAAGAGATGTGAAAAAAGATGAACTGAGTTTTCATAAAAGTTTTTCAAATTTCAAATATTGAAAAAGCGCACTTTGATGTATCTGAGGAAAAAAATTAAGAAAACCTTTATAGATGTTACAAGTAAAGGAAATCTAGCGAAAGCTGTATGCGAAATATTTCAATACCCGTTTCATATTTGCAGTTCCAAAATATAGAATGTAAGTTTTCGAAAAGCATCCTACGTATGGTTCAGGCGTTAGTGTTGTTTATACAAGTGAAATATTGAATCAAATCACTATATATTATACCATTCGAACCATTTATCAAAATAGACTTAAATTATTGAGGTAATACCACGAGAGTATCTTTGAAAGCAAAATAAAATTCATTAAAACAGTTTTATATAAGAAAGTTATGAACATTACAAATACACGAAATCTTGTATGATATTCTCTATTCTACATAAAATAACAAAATAAAGTTTTTAATACTATAAAATTTTAGATCATACTAAAACAAAATGTCCTAATTGATTGATCACTAAAAGATGATTTATGAACTTGAATAATTGTGATTGCATAGATATCAAACACGTTTTAAATTAGGAAGACTAGTTAACCAGTTCTTAGAAACAGCAACGGCTTAACATCTGTAGATGTCAGAATACAAAGAGAAGTCTATGCAACCGCGGCACGAAAGAAACGTCATTCCAGCCTCGATCAAGGTCGTGGACGGGTAGCTGTTGGGCAGGGACGGGGCAGGTGCAGGGAAGGGACGAGGCCGGGGCGGAGCAGGAGGTGGGCAGAGATGTGACAGGGGCGGGGCAAAGGCGTGACAGTTGGGGCGGGGTTGGGGCGGGGATGGGGCGGGGTTGGGGCGGGGTTGGGGCGGGGTTGGGGCGGGGTTGGGGCGGGGTTGGGGCGGGGTGTGCGGAGCTGGAGTGGGGTTGGGGCGGGGTTTGGCCGGGACTGTGCGGGGCTGGGCGGAGTTGAGGCGGAGTTTGAGGCTGGGCTGGGCCGGGGTTGGGGCGGGGCAGAGCAGGGACAGGAACAAGGCAGGGACTGGACAGGGGTGAGACAAAGGCTAGAAGGCGGCAAGGCAGCGGCAGAACAGAGGCGGGGCTGGGACGGGACTGGGGGCAGTGGCGGAGCAGGGGCGGAGAAAGAGCAGGAGAGGCAGAGGCGAGGACGCAGGCGGTGGGGGTTGACGGGTGCACTGTCTGATCGGAAGCTACGCGGCGTCGAAGGCAGGCGGTCAGCG
Source organism: Teleogryllus occipitalis (assembly GCA_011170035.1). Classification (NCBI taxonomy): domain Eukaryota; kingdom Metazoa; phylum Arthropoda; class Insecta; order Orthoptera; family Gryllidae; genus Teleogryllus; species Teleogryllus occipitalis. Next base: position 82,326 of record BLKR01003205.1, on the reverse strand, counting down.
CGCTCCCCGGCCCGCCCCGCCCCCACACCGACTCCTTCAGCCAAGAAGAGCTACGGCGGCCCTAGCAATTGGCAATGCAGGCGGATGGGGGACGGTGTCGAAGGTGAAGACGGATGCGCGGGGAGGCCATGGATAACGGTTAACGTGGAGGCAGAGGTGGAGGTGATAGCGAAGGCGTTGGCTTGGGTGGAGACGGGGGCGGAGACCAAGGTGGAAGAAAAAGCGGGGAAGAAGGTGAGGGCAGAAACGAAGTCGGCGGCCATACATGAAGCGAGGATAGCAATGGCGATTAGGGCTGTTGACGAGGTCAGATGTGGTTAAACTGACGGCGGTAACGTGTAGAAATGCCAAGGGAGGGAGAGTGTGGTGGAGAAGGCGAACGTAGTAGCGAGAGCGAACAAGAGGACGGAGCGTGTGTATTGGCGGCGGCTCACACGGTGGTGGGACCGGGAGAGGTAGCTCAGTGCATCAACTGATGTCACTGCAGTGCCTCTCGCCGGGAGATTCGAGGTTCGCGACCCGACAGTGGCAACATTTTCGACATTACCTGGCCAGCTAGGCCGAATTCAGGCGCTGTCTGGAGGATAATTCTAGAGGACTGCTACTCTAGTCGGTCGTTTTTCGTAGTTTGTCCTATCAATACTAGTCGAATGCAGTGCCGTAACAAAAGGGCTACGGACCGCGCGCGATCTTTCCTTCCTCTTCCTTGTCCTATCCTCACCCCTTACACACACACACACACACACACACACACACACACTAACAGAACCACAAATACGGGAGATCGGTCAGGATCTTAGAGCTTGTCCCGGCTGGGGTGGTGCCCCGCGGGTGGGAGATACTTTGTTTAGGAAAACCCCGCAGCCGACCGTATGTCGGCGCCGGATCTCACCATCCAGTGGGGCATATCACCGCCCCCACCCGAGCAAAAACACGTACTTCACTTACGGGACTAATGACTTCCCGAGAGAGAGAAACATTCACTATTCTTACGGGACTAATGACATCTGTAGTTGTTGAGGCGCCCGGAATCACTAACCAACCAACGAAGGTGGGGATGAAGGTGAGAGTGTGGGGAGGAAGTGGGTGTCGACGAGGGCGAAAGGAAACGCAGCAGCAAGTTGGTGTTGGTGAGGGTGATGGGGAGGGGGGGGGCGTGGCGTGAGAAGGGAGGCCGACGGCGACCCCGCGCTGAATGCTGATTCCCAGAAGCGGCGCGCGCGGCCGCGTGGTTTGGGCGAGAATATCCACTTTACTGGCGGCGGCTGCGGCGGCGGGGCGGGGATCCCGGCGGCGATCGATATGGGAAACGCCGCTGCCGCCGCCGCCGCCCCCACCAGCCCTGGCACCCGGGGAGCGTTCACTCAGCGCCCGCCACCCCTTCGCCACTTGCAGCTCCCCAGCCCCCGGTCGCACCCCCGCTTCCGTTTCTCGTACAGATCCTGCCCCCGACGAGGCCACAATCTCTAGTCCCAGACCCCAGTTTCAGATCCCGGACCCTGACCCCGGACCCAGACACCAGACTCCGGACCCTGACTCCGGATCCAGACCCCAGACCCTGACTCCGGAACCAGACTCCAGACCTAGATCTCACACCGAGACTCCGGCTCAGACCCCGGTCTGAATCCCGGCCCAGCCCCTATACCCTGACCTCGGGTCGACCCCGCCTAAGACCCCGCTCCGCAACGTCCCCACCCGGACCAAGACTCACACCCAGATCCCAGACCTGATCCCGAACCCAGACTCCAAGCGCAGACCCCGGACCCTGACCCCGGACCCAGACCCCAGACCCTGACCCTGTCCCAGACTCCAGACCGCGGACCCTGACTCCCGACCCAGACCCCAGACCCTAGCCCCAGACCCTGACCCCGGACGCAGACTAGACCCAGACCTCGCACCGGGGCTCCGGCTCAGCCCTTGGTCTCAATCCCGGCCCCCATACCCTGACCTCGGGTCGACCCGGCCTACGACCCCGACCCCGCTCCGCAACGTCCCCACCCGGACCAAGACCCACACCCAGACCCCAGACCCTGATCCCGAACCCAGACTCCAGGCGCAGACCCCGGACCCTGATCCCGGACCCAGACCCCAGACCCTGACCCCGGTCCCAGACTCCAGACCGCGGACCCTGACTCCCGACCCAGACCCCAGACCCTAGCCCCAGACCCTGACCCCGGACGCAGACTAGACCCAGACCTCGCACCGGGGCTCCGGCTCAGCCCTTGGTCTCAATCCCGGCCCCCATACCCTGACCTCGGGTCGACCCGGCCTACGACCCCGACCCCGCTCCGCAACGTCCCCACCCGGACCAAGACCCACACCCAGACCCCAGACCCTGATCCCGAACCCAGACTCCAGGCGCAGACCCCGGACCCTGACCCCGGACGCATCAGACCCAGACCTCTCGCACCAGAGGCTCCGCCCCCGGTCTGGAATCCGGCCCAGCCCCTACCCTGGCCTCGGTCGACCCCGCCCACGCGATCCCGTCGCCCGCAACGTCCCCAATTCCGGACCAAGACCTACACCCAGACCCCAGACCCGATCCTGACCCAGACCCCACCCTGACCCCTGGTCCCAGACTCCAGACCGTGACCCTGACTCCCGACCCAGACCCCAGACCCTAGCCCCAGACCCCTTGAATTCCCCACGGTGACTGCACTCAGACCTCACCCTGGGCCTGGCTCAGCCCTATCCTTTCAACCGTTCCCTGCACTTCTGACCTCGGGTCGACCCGGCCTACGACCCCGACCCCGCTCCGCAACGTCCCCACCCGGACCAAGACCCACACCCAGACCCCAGACCCTGATCCCGAACCCAGACTCCAGGCGCAGACCCCGGACCCTGATCCCGGACCCAGACCCCAGACCCTGACCCCGGTCCCAGACTCCAGACCGCGGACCCTGACTCCCGACCCAGACCCCAGACCCTAGCCCCAGACCCTGACCCCGGACGCAGACTAGACCCAGACCTCGCACTATGGCTCCGGCTCAGCCCTTGGTCTCAATCCCGGCCCCCATACCCTGACCTCGGGTCGACCCGGCCTACGACCCCGACCCCGCTCCGCAACGTCCCCGCCCGGACCAAGCCCCACACCCAGACCCCAAACCCTGATCCCGAACCCAGACTCCAAGCGCAGACCCCGGATCCAGACTAGACCCAGACCTTGCACCGAGGCTCCGGCTCAGCCCCCGGTCTGAATCCCGGCCCCGCCCCGATACCCTGACCTCGGGTCGACCCCGTCTACGATCCCGATCCATCTCCGCAACGTCCCCGCCCTTCACCATGTCCCCAACCCCAGTTTCACTCTGCCTACGACCCCTCCCTCTGCTCCGAAACGTCCCCGCTCTCAGCCTTGCCCTCAGATTCGGCTCCACCCTTCCTCCGGCCCTGTCCTGCTCGGTCTCCACTCCCGTCCCCGCCACATCCCCGTCTCCAGTTTTTCCTCGCCTCCAATCCCTCTACTCATGCCCTTCCTGCTCCCGCACCTCGATCGCCGGGATTTTGTTTTTGTAGCCAACTTCTCCGATGTCTTGTGCAGAACGGGTGGTAATTTGGAAGCCATGACCAGACTGCGGTTTTCGGGTGGTGAAAATACAGTTTATTGGCTATGATGTAATTGCTATTCACGATTGAGCTTTCCAATGTGTACATGTCTAATTATAGACGAACTATTTGCAATCTTAACATAAGATTCAGAACTGGCTGGAAGTTTACCATCATTAACCTGAGAAATAAGATATTTTCGTTTATTTACACTCATATCTCGTACGTAAAACGTCCTAGGAAAATCAACATTGTGTATATTTACTAAACATTTTTTTGTAACTTTATCATTAACTTTAGCTAAACAAATATTATATATAGTATTTATAACATATTTGTATTAATATATTATATTTGTAACTACAGGACAAATTAAATTAGAGCAACCACCGCCAAGCTATTCAGGTTCAATTTTTCGTATTATTTTGATACTTCTTTTTATATTTCATATCGCCAGATATTAAAGAGAAAATTTTACCCAATGCCAATATTTTAGATTAAGCATTATGTTCCAATAGTTGATGCATACCCAACGCTTTTTTGAGTAGTTTTTATTTTTTATCGTTACTTTAATTTTATAATAAAAAACGTCAGTATTATAATGATGCACAATAATGGCAACTTCTGATAATGTCACATTATGAATAGGCTGCCTATTGTTATAAAATATATTTCAGCCAGAGTTTTCATTTAGAAGAACAATTCCCTAGTATTGTCCAATGAATTTTGAAAGGAAAATTGTTTAGCATAACGATGTTATTGTCTCTGACAAGTAGAACATCAATAGGTCACACTATTATACAAAGGTGGATGTAACAGTGTTTCAGCTGTTACTAGAATATTCATTTTTGCCATTGTTTCGTGATATAAACCTCCAAATGGAAATAATTGTTTTCAATTTCTCGCTTCAGAGTAGAGAGAAAGTTATGTAATGCTGTGCGAAAAACAAACGGCGAATTTTCGGCAGAAAAACTCTTATTAGACCCTGGTAAGGAAAAAATGGATAAATCGAGTTGCTAAATTGAGAAAAAAATTTCTAACACGTGGTGTAGCCAGGATTTATATTTTGTAGGTCCTTGATATCGAAAAACTGGATGACGGCTAAACGCTAGTGGCGCTGTGACGCTGTGAACGGCTAAACGCTAAACGCTAATGACGCTGTGAACAACGCTAGCGGCAACGCCCTTAAGCCGATTTTCTCAAAAAAATGATATTCCCCAATTGATCACTTGCGGGTTTAAAACCTTTATATTTTAATTTTGGGGCACTTTACGTGAAGCCTCTAGGACATTTCAAAATTTTCAAAAAAGTAGCTCCATAGTTTTTTATTAAATTTTCTTGTTGTTAAGAGTGAAGGACGTTTAAAAGAATGGTACAGGTCAAAAACTTTAATTTTTCGAGTATTGCAAAAATTCCCAATTTTTTCCAACCACTACAATTATGAAAATATATTTTTTTTCTAATTGGGGAACTCGAGAAATCCTTCCGCAAATCACTTTTGTCCAACATAAATTCCACAGGTGGAGACACTGGAACCCAGATTCCTAGAAGTAGATGATGAGTGGTCTCACTATTACACAACGAGTGACTTTGTCACGAGAGCTGATACAAAAATTATTTTTGTAATACGTAATGTAATGTTATATCGAATTACCGCAACCAAACAGGAGTGAAAAGTCTGTATTACCGGCTGGATTCGTTCAGCGGTTAAATATTTAAAAATTAGGAGTCCATTAATAACAATTGAAACAAATGACTTCTAGCCAATTGTAGTATTTGAGTACAGTTTTTTCACCAAGAAATGGTATATTTTGTTTAATTGATTATTTCGTATTAGAAGATGATATTACGAAAAATATTAAACAATGTACTGCCACCGACAGACTCAAAAGATTATTTGCTGTTGAACTGAATAATAACGTTAATAATGATGACAGTGCATAAAAAGAAAACGCTTCCTTTCACATGTTACCTATTGCCGTCTTTACTTAAAACGATCGTCGTGGTTTGTACCGCTCCGTGTGAACCATATTTTTACGAGGTAGCAAACGTGCGACTAATTTGGGTATCAAGAAGTTTCTTGTTTCGCGAAACACAAAATCACACAGAACTACCCTCATTGTTCACCAATTGTTTATTTCTTCCTAGAAAATAAATGCAATAAAAATGTAGTTCTTTGCAATGCCAATAGGGTTCGGTAGATCCGAAACGCTGTTCGCTCGGTATTTCTTGGCGGAGGTATGAGAGTTCGTTCGTAGAAGACTGCATCAGGTTTCAGAAAACATTCTTTCCGCATTACACATGTGTAGTTTTAAATATTCTTTTTTTGGCAGCCACTAGTAAAATCAGTTCTTTCAGGGCATGCTCAGCGTGCTAAAAGTTCAGTTTTTAACACTACCGCTAAAAGTGGGACGACGTATAAATGTTCAAGTAAAAGTATGGATTGTGGGAATTTGGTGTTGTGGACGTTCTTATGAGAAGAAATAAAAGAGGTCATCTTCGTCAACATATAATATGTTGACGAAGATGACCTCTTTTATTTTTTCTCAAAACTATGGCTGCATCAAAGAAAAAAATTCTCCATCCGCTACTTCGTAGCATATTGTTTTATAGTACTTAATTAAGAGATTTATACTCTTAAAAATGGCAGTATTGTCAGTTTAATAAATAGTGTATGAAGCCACTCGACAGATGGGGGTGGTCTTCCCCTGCTGGAAGGCGAGATCCGGTGCCTTCTTACATGTCGGCTTGCGGGGTTTTCCACAACAAGGTATCACCCCAGTGGTGCACCGCCTCAGCCAGAACCATCTCTAAGCTCCCAATTGATCTCCCGCCTTGCGTCGTTGTGTAGTGCATGTTAGTGAAAGTGTGTGTAAGTAAATGGTAAAGATAGAGGAGGGATAAGGAAGGAAAGATTGCGCGTGATCTGTGATCCATTTCTTAAGGAACTGGTACAGCATTCACCTGGTGTTGATCGGAAAAACACATTAAAAACTGCCGATTCTGCTAGCAAGCCTGCAAGCCAGAGGCTGCTAGAATTTTCTTTCAGGCAGCGGCCGAACTCACCTTTGCAGTCTAGCTAGTGTCGAAAATCCTGCCACCGTCGGGATTATGCCCTCTTGGTCAGAGGCACTGCAGTTACATCAGTTGAAGCCCTGAGCCACTTAAACCGGTTGAACGGATCCATCTTGTTTGTACTAAAATCTCAGATACACACCGGGAGCGGTAGCTCTGTGCATCAACTGATGTCACTGCAGCGCCTCTGACCGGGAGGTCCTAGGTTCGAGTCCTGATGGTGGCAGAATTTTCGACACTAGCTTTTCAGCTAGGTTGAATTCAGTCTGAAGGAGAACTCTAGCGGCCGGCTTGTCTGATCGGTAGTTTTCCGTGGTTTTTCCGATCAACACCAGGCGAATGCCGGAGCAGTACCCTACCAAACGGGCCACGGACCGCGCGCGATCTGTCCTTCCTCTTCCTTGTCCTATCCTCTCCCCTTACACACACACTAACATGCACTACATTACCACATATTCCGGGAGACCGGTCGGGAGGTTAGAGGTTGTCCCGGCTGGGGCGGAGCCCCGCTGGTGGGAGAGTTCTGGTTGGGGGAAACCCCACTAGCCGACGGTAGGTCGGCGCCGGATCTCGCAATCCAGAGGGGGAAAATCGCTGCCATATCCCCAGGAAAAAAACACGCGGGACTAATGACCTGTTGACGTGCCCGGAATCATTAACCAACCAACCAACCAACTCAGAGAGGCATTTTACTATATTTTTTACTGTATTTATAGACATGGCCCACTGTAGGGAGTGTTGCACGGCCATTGATCGGCAGCTGGCCGCTCTCGTTTTGGGCCGTCCCCAGAACGCTGCGCTAATTTCCAATATTGACTGAGCGTCCCATATGTTGCCTGAAGGAACGAGGCCGGCCCGTCACCACCAAATGATACGTTTGGTAATTACACGTGAGTGCGAATGTTTGCCGAGCTATTTGGGCGCGATCTCAAGATGACTTAGCATTTGAATTACACGGGATGGCCTCCAGTAATTGCGTGGGATATTTTGCAATGCGAGGCGTTTCACTCTGCAGAATACACCATTAAGTAATAGAGTGGTTGATATCTCGTTGAAATTGAATCTGAATCTCTGCTTCACGCTCAGAGAAAGAACTTTGTTCAATAACGATATAAACTGTGCCAAAATGAAGGGGATGGGAATTTAAATTAATCCGGTAATCGTATTCATTAATTTGTAAATGGGTATTTCAAAACTATACACGAACTAAGCCTAAAATTCTTATCTGATCAACAAACCATGAAAAAATAATGTTTCACTACTTTTGGGACCAGCCACACCTATTACTTCATATATTTTTTTATCTAGTAACAAAGTGTTGGTTACAAGAAATTTTTTATGGAATAAAAACTATTTATTTCAAGCATATTTTTAATTCACTTTAATTTTTATTACAAAGGCAATCGTACAACCATTGAAATACACAATTTAAAATTTGATAGTTCTCTAATTCATTAAATAGCATCTGAACTGAAAAACCGAAGAAATATGCACTTAACAGAGAAGTTTTTTCTTTTATAAATATGTGCTCAGATGGACATCTGGACTCTCAAAGTACTAATTTATAATTTCACATGCTTATAGTGTCTACTCTTCATCTATTTCTTAAAAAATATTGTTCTATGCTAATTTTCATAGGTTTTACAACCTTTAATTTTTCACAAATGACTAACTCATCGTTTCACAAGCTCATGGTATTTACAGTTCATCATATAGTTGCAAATCAAAAAGTATTTCTACACGCATTTGCACAAGATTTGCAACCCAGCCGTTAGTCCAACGAGAGACATATGAGTAGGGTGCGGATTCATATGCACTAAAAATCCTGAAAATATGCATGCAAATATGCTTAAAAATAGGAAAATACGCACTTAAAGGGGGAAATGTACCCAAACAAACGGGCGTGTTTTATTCTCTACAAAATAGTTCAATTTAAATGTTGAATGATACACACTGAATTTAATTTCAATTGCAAGAGGTTATAATACATTTTTCCAAATTTTTCTGGGATGACTTTTTTTGTTATCCGCAAGAATGTTCTTATTCACAGAAAAAGGTTTTTCAACTTTGCTTGGGTTTCCGGGACAATACTTAAAAGCTTCAATTTCTTTATTTGCGTAATTTTCAAAACCACGCGCCTTTCTTTTAGCTTCCTAGCGAACCTTTTAATTTATTCTTTAATTTGTTGGTATTCCGAGATACCTGTGGTTATTAGCATTTCCTACATACCATGGTGCAATCACCATTTCTTGCAGAACTTTGTTTTGGTAAATTTGTATTATTTTGATATTGCTATCTTTCACACATCCCCATAGCTGAATTCCATATATCTGGTTTAAGTATCTGATTATATATTAGTGTTTTAGTATATAACGATAAATTGGAATATCTTCCTATTAGCTATTTATATTGACGAAATTTGATATTGAGTTCTTCCTTTTTTTTCTTGACATGTTCTTTCCATTTCAGTTTAGTGTCCAATCATGCCCAAGTATTTAGCTTTATTTTCATAAGGCATTAAATTTCCGTTTATATTTAAAGATGATGGATTGTTTTATTTTTTTCGTAAAATTGACGTGAACAGATTTTTCTTAATATATCTTTATTTAAGGGGAAAAAAGATGCAAATATGGAAAATCCGAAGCCTACACATCAGCGACGATGCTCAATAAAGCTCGTCAGCGAGGACGTGTGATCGCAGCGCTGCGGCGCATATCGCAGCTCGTCGGCTTCTTGCAAGTGTCTGGAGTGTCAAGTGCAACTTGCCAAACTCGCGCGCGCGGAGGGAAGATACGACGTCGGCAGCAGCAGCAGCTTCTCCGGAGCGGTGCGATGCACAGACGCCGAGGCTCGAGATAGCGACTACGAGCACCAACAAGGCAGCTCCCGGAGTCCCGCCGAGTCCTGACGGCGGCAGGATTTTCGACACTAGCTTTTCAGCTAGGTCGAATTCAGTCGCTGGGTGGGGGAGAATTCTAGCGGCCGGCTGCTCTGATCGGTAGTTTTCCGTGGTTTCTCCGATCAACACCAGGCGAATGCCGGAGCAGTACCCTACCAAACGGGCCACGCTCCGCGCGCGATCTTTCCTACCTCTTCCTTGTCTTATCCTCTCCTCTTACACACACACACTTAAACTAACATGCACACTATCACATATTCCGGGAGACCGGTCGGGAGCTTAGAGCTTGTTCCGGCTGGAGCGGTGCCCCGCTGGTGGGAGAGTCCTGGTTAGGGGGAAACCCCACTAGCCGACGGGAGGTCGGCACCGGATCTCGCCATCCAGTGGGGGAAGATCACCGCCATTTCCCAAGGAAAAACATGCACTACAATAACGGGACGAATGACCAATGACTTTCTAAAGTTTATAGTTTTCCACCACTCTTCTGGTGTGATGGGGAAAACTAGGTTTTAATGAATGTTTATTATGGATGTTATTATGTTGACAAAGGCACATTTTAGCCCAAAGATGTGTTGGTTATTGACATGTAATTACCAAGGTTTGCCTGAAGAAGTAATCAAGGGATGATTTCGAAACGTCGCATTGAAGTCTATTAATAAAACAAAATGTGATACGTTGTCTACAATAAATTGAATCTGTTTTTGTCTATATTTGAAAAGTGCAATGCTTATGCTTCATTTTCATTGTAAAAGAGTGAAGTAGACATGTCACGTATTGAATGTTTGCTGCTCACATTTGGTCGTGTTACTATACCTCCTCTCTAGCTACGTGTACCAAGTCATCATTGTCAGAACCTTATGATATAACGAATGCCGTGCGAGACCGAGCGTCCAAGAGAGAGCCCACGGGGAACTAAATATTTGCTCTTTATCTGTTGCGTTCTAGAATAACATTTTAAAAAAATATTCTTGGTGTGTAAATTTATGAAAATTTTCTTGTTAAAATATTAAATTTGTTGCAGTGTTATTCGAAAATATTTTCCTTTTTGGCTGTGTGCGTGTCAATATTTGCAACATCATTTTGTGTGCTTTTGTTCAACAGCTCTTTTGGCGCTGCAGGCTACTAGTTTGATGATATTCATACGCGCATATTTCTATTAAAAGTACGAAGATATTTCTTTCTTTAAAAATAAAAATGTGTTTACAATAATTACAAAGAAAAACTTTTTATTATTGAGTGTTTTCTTATGTTTATTATCTAAATAATAAAGGGAAAACTTAATTAGTAGAACCAAATGAAATAATTAATACAAAACGAGCAGGGTAATAGATATTATGAAAATTTATTTCTTGGTATCAAAAACAGAAATATGCTTCAATGAAACAGTGATTCGGTGCATTAACCATTTTTGTGTTATTATATTGATGGTTCTGTTCGTTTTCATTAATATTTGTTATGTTGTTTTCTTCTCATTGTTAATTTTATTTTCTCGCTACGGAGTAGAGAGAAAGTTATGTAACAAAAACTCTTATTACAGGGCTCTGATAACTAAAAAGTTAATATATCCACTTGCTAAATTTACAAAAAAATCTAAAACTAGTGTAGCCAGAATCCATGTTTCGTAGATCCTTGATGCAGAAGAAAAATTGAATGACGGCAAAACGTCTCTCTATCCGTCCGTTGGTATGTCTGTGTGTGTGTCTGTCTGTCTGTCTGTGTGTGTGTGTGTGTGTGTCTGTCTGTCTGTCTGTCTGTCTGTCTGTCTGTCTGTCTGTCTGTCTGTCTGTCTGTCTGTCTGTCTGTCTGTCTGTCTGTCTGTCTGTCTGTCTGTCTGTCTGTCTGTGTCGTCTGTCTGTCCGTCTGTCCGTCTGTCCGTCTGTCCGTCTGTCCGTCTGTCCGTCTGTCCGTCTGTCCGTCTGTGTCCGTCTGTCCGTCTGTCCGTCTGTCCGTCTGTCTGTCTGTCTGTCTGTCTGTCTGTCTGTCTGTCTGTCCTGTCTGTCTGTCGTCTGTCCTGTCTGTCCTGTCTGTCCTGTCTGTCCGTCTGTCCGTCTGTCCGTCTGTCCGTCTGTCCGTCTGTCCGTCTGTCCGTCTGTCCGTCTGTCCGTCTGTCCGTCTGTGAACAACGCTAGCGGCTAAACCATTCCGCCGATTTTCTTCAAAACTGATATTCCCCAATAGATCTTGTTGATGTCGCGGCCCCTTGAATTTGAAACCGTTATTTTATTTTGGAGGTACTTTACATGAAGTCCATAAGATATTTTCAAAATTTTCAAATAAATGGATTCATAATTTTTTATTAAATTTTGTTGTTGGATAGTGCGAAGGACGTTTGAGAGAATGGTGCAGGTCTCAAATTCGTTGAAAACCCTGATTTTCTGAAAATTGCAGTAATTCAATTTTTTTCGGCATCTTCCTACAACTGCAATTATGAAGATAGATTTTTTCCTTTCATGAAATCTGTTTCTTAAATATAGCCCTTAAAATAAGGTCAAAAACAATTTTTGAAGATTTGAGTAGTTTTCTCATAATTTTGCGTCTAAGTACGAGCGAGAAAGTACGTGCTATACTAGTTTCCAATGCAGTAGGAAGAAAGTAAAACCAACCATATTCACGTATGAGAGACTCCCACCCGTGCAGCGCGTGGGGGTGGTTAGTCTGACCGGCGAGGACGGTCATATTGACCGGCGAGGGCGGTCAGATTGACTGGCGAGGGTGGTCAGATTGACCGGCGAGGGTGGTCAGATTGACCGGTGAGGGCGGTCAGACTGACCGGGAGGGCAGTCAGACTGACCGGCGAGGGCAGTCAGACTGACCGGCTGAGGGCGCGCGGCGGAGAAGGAACGCCACACGGGATCTCGCAGCGGTTCGCACGCGACTGGCGCGGCACGCGGCGAGCGGAAACGCCGAGCTGCGCAGCATGAAATGCGCTTTGCGGTTGTGTACTCCACCTGTTTATTCCGGAATTACTGAAACCTTTCGGCCTTGGAGAGACGAGGCAGTGGTGTTTGCATACGAGGTACGAAACACATCGGACCTCAATAAACTTCTGTTGAAAGGCTTGAGGCAACAACGAGATAAGCCGCAAACAAATTTTATCAACGATGTTGCTGCATCAACCATGTAAGTTTCGTAAATGTTAGTAACTCGATTTTGTTTGATGTGGGTCTCAACTTGTTACTCCCCCAAGCTCTTCAGCTATTAATATGATTGTTAATATAGGTAATATTGTATAGGTATATTGTATAGGTATATCATACAGGTATTTTATAGGTGTATTATAGGTATTTATTGTAGATAATATCAATCTATAAGTTGTTGACCTGAATTTATTTCATTCCGATATATTATGTAAAAGATCTAAGACTAAGACAGGACACCTACTTTCCCATTTTAGTGTTCTTTATACTGCAGCCTGCAAAGCCACATTTATAATCAAATTACACAAAGTTACACTGAGCTGTGTTGATTCCCAAAATGCATTTAATTATCTGATTTTTCTTAACGTAACACTGCATTTTGTAATTACATTAATCTGAATTTTTGCTTTGGTTGATTTTTGTTAAAATATTAATTCACTCAAGACTAAACACGCGTTATGCATTAAGATACACTCTCAAGGCTGTCAATACGAGATATGAAAAATAGAATGTATAAACGCGAAAAATAAAATACAATACTAAGCACATTGATAATGAATGTCAAATTTGAAACACTGCATTAAAAGAAACAAAAAAAACAACAACGAAGGAATCACTCGAGGTTGTTACTTGTCACATAATAAATTCACCTAGATACTCTAATAGTTTGCCAACTATTCAGCGTTTTTGTGTGCTTTTTAAAACGAATAAGGTAACAAAAACTACCGTAAAGCTAACAGTGGCATAGAACATCTTCATAAATAAATTAAAGAGAAAACTTGTGATAAAACCTTATAGAGACCGCTGAACGTCATTTTTTGTACTACAGAAACAAATCGGAAATAATTTAATTTTTTTGTATTTAATTCAATGAAACACAATTTAAAATCTCCATACTTTCAACAAAGACTGATAATCGGATAGGAATATAGTACATGTAAAATCGTTACCCGAACTTCAAAGCCCCAAACACAATCTTTTAACGTCATCATAACGATCAAAGCAAAAGAGTACCTTCCAATTAGTGGCTGCATAATTAGTCATGAGGCCCCGTTGCCCGAGTCAGAGGATTTTGCAAACAGATCTGAGCTACTGGATTGGAGAAAAATCATATTAAGTTGCGCGTAGGGCATTGGACATCCCCTTTAAGTTCATAAATGTAGCTGTGACCACTTCCCTTTCCTTCAGAGACTTCCCCAATTTTGTCGTTATGACCCTTTCCCCTAAACGCCTCTTCTCTTCACCTTCACTTCTTTGCAAACCATATTCTTCTTTATTAATGTTCGGCCATAAGCCGCCATCCTGATTGAGGGTTTTCTGGGTTTACTCAATTGCTTAAGGCGTACGCCGGGATGGTCCCTTGCTTTACACTCCCAGTCATAAGTGTACAGCTTGTCCCCACTTTAGTCTCTCTCCTTTCTTCTTTCTCGTACGTATTTTCTACTTCATTTTCGTTATGATTCCCTTCTCTCATTTTTCTTTTCTCTTCCATTTTTATACATTGGTGCTGTTTGGCCCTAAGCCGCCATTCTGATTGAGGTTTTCTGGGTTTACTCAATCGCTTAAGGCGTATGCCGGGATGGTCCCTAGTTTTGCACTCCCAGACGTAAATGTACAGATTTCCCTCCCCTCTTACATGTCACTACCCTGTATCAATGTAGACTCAGTGGTTAGGCGGAAGAGCAGGCTATATGGCCTGAGTCTCGCCATTAATAAATGCATTATTATTATTATTATTATTATTATTATTATTATTATTATTATTATTATTATTATTATTATTATTATTATTATTATTATTCCCGGGTCAGTTTCTACATTCATTTCTTTCAACTCAGTCTTGCGAGTACATTAATGAAGATTTTCTACTTTGATGAGACTGATACGAATTAGAAATACTTATAGATGTATAAGTAATATATATATATATATATATATATATATATATATATATATATATATAATACTTAGAATAAATTGTGTGTACAAACAGTAATAATATACTTTATATTGGGTTTAAACTATGACATCTTTTGCATGACCACGACACGAACCGTCGTCTACTGATTACGATATTGCCCTATCATATATTTCCATGATCGGAGAAACATACAGGAAAGGTAAATTCGAGCAGTTGGACTCTGTACACTATATTTAGCAGCAACCTACTTCCACCCAGCAACTAAGCTGGTAACAGATCCGCGCTCGACCGTACTGAAATCACTGAATAGTTTTATGACGTTTTAATTGAGGACTCATAGTTACATGGACTATTGCACAGGATAGATATGTAAATCAGAATGTTTTTGGGATTTTAGACTATGTTTCTTATAAGAATGTAAAGTTATTGAGTTGAAATTATGCGTACTTGATCGCGGAAAGAAGAGAAAATACACTAGCTATTTGATATTTACCTAAAGCCATCTCCATCTGCTTTTATCACCCGTTAAGGCAAAATTTAAATGCTCACACTGTCAGTTTTTTTTGCCATGCGTTGAAAACGAGTGGAAATCGATGAAACTGGTTCGTAATTTTTGGAAATCTTACGAAATATCTCACTAAATATTTCGTCTGCTTGTCCTTCAACTTCACTTCAAGGAGTAAGCACACGCGGCTGTTCCGCCTTCAAAAATTTTTCCTTTCTTCTTCCTTTACATTATTATTATTATTATTATTATTATTATTATTATTATTATTATTATTATTATTATTATTATTATTATTATTATTATGTCTAATATTATTATCATTGATATATAGCTGATTATTGTTATTGCCACCTTATCTTAGGTTTTCCACCATCTCTTTTGCCAGTTGTTCGATAGAGCATAACATTTATAATAAACTAAACATTTTTCATTCACTTTTACTGATGTTCAATTAGAAACTTCAGTTTCTTAAATTGAAAATTGGTTCTGTCCTACTTCTATAACATCTCAAATTGCATCTATTATATTTATTTTTCATTCTAGTAACGCTTGACAATTGGTTTGTCTACGTTCCAGACGGACTAATTAAGCAGAATTTTCCGTCAAGATTTACTGGATATAAATTAAAGTTATCCGAGGTTGAGTTTACATAATTCTTTCAATTACAGATGAAAGATGAAGTCTCTGCTAGATCCATTAAATTGCCAGAAACCAGAATATTGTTTAAACTTTTATGTAGTACATGACAAGGTTAAAGTATAAACGAGGTTTCTTTTCTCCACCCACAGACCGGACAATGCCGGTACGCTAGCAAGTAAAATATATTTTATTTCTTTTACATGACATTATTTTTTGCTTTATTTTACAAAAAACTCTAAATAAAGAAGTTAGACGAACTAGCGATTACAAGGAGGACGTGTCTTAAAAGGAATATGTAGTGGAATTTTGACGAAAATTAGTCCCGAAGAGACTGAACATTTCTTGCAACGGTCAACCAACTTTTCGATTCCGGATACGTAGAAACCACCTCCAGCGCAATGTAACCACCTGGAGACAAATGCTTTCACCTCCTCATGGTTTCGGAATTGTCGTTCACCTAGATTCTTTTTCAGCTTACCGACACCGCTATTTAGTTGGTGAGAAGAATGTTGCCATATCCCCCCCCCACACACACACACTTCAATCGCTTCAGCAGTTCGGACATTTGGCGGGCCGTGTGAGTCGTCTGACTGATACTGACGCTCAATTGTATACGTCGCTTTTCTTTAATTGCGTCATTCAACCGGTTCAACGTTTGACAATACGAACACACCTTTAATTTGTAGTTGACGTGATAGTGAGCCTAGCCCGCTATGCACATATAACACGTTTGGATACCACTCCAACCTTACTACCGGTCGTGCCAGCAGTTACTGTAACATTCTTTGTATTGGCCACGGTCTTAACACGCAGCGTGCTAGCGCAGCGAGATAGTGTAACTTGCTTTTTGACTCGCCTACGTAAATATTTATCTGTCCGGAGACTGTTCGCAACCTAGGCACAGTTGACTGTTGGCAGTTGTGTTGCGAAATTCTTCAGAGCGGAATTTTGCCCTGAAGAAGATATATATTAATTCCGGCCGAAGAAGCCCACGCTTTTTGAAAACTGTGATTTGGAGGCAAGTGGATTCATAGGTAAATGAGGCGTTGATGATGATGAAGGTAGGAATTCCAAAGTGTCCAGAATAGTGATTTTTTATTGTAATCGTTGGTATACATTGTACACGAGGTGAAATCAGTGACGATAGTAACATTTTTGCATTGTTTAGTGGCAATACAAATCGTTCAAATGTGTGTGGGGGGGTAATGGCGATGGAGTTCTTGGTGTTGTGGTTATTGTTGTTGTTGGTAAACTTCCAAATTGTGATAATAGTGGTGGTGGTGGTAATAGCGGTGGTAGAAGAATGTGTGAAGAAACCGAAAAAGTTCCTTGCGCTATATCCACAAGAACTTCCAGCTCTAGCGGTGGAAGTTGAGTACTCTCACCATTACACCACATGCGGTCCCAGAAGCTGAAAAAGAGGTCGAGCACTTACGTTCCACCTACGCACTTACGTTCGATCCTTACGTTCCACCGCGAAGCCGCTTGCTGCAAGATGCCTGCCCCAGCGACCCACGCAACGCGCCGCGCCATGTTGCTATTCCCGGGGCGGCGGCGAAGGCAGAGGCAGTGGCGTAATGAGCTGTGTAAACAGCGCGGGGGCGGGGCGGAAGGCCGGAGGAGGGGGCGTGGCCGCCAAGGGAGAGAAGCTCTCCCGGGTGACCGCCGCCCCCGGCGCCCCGCCACTCCGCTCCGCTCCGCGCTCGGCCGACTCGGCCAGAACGCATCCACGCCCCCCCCGGTGCACTGAATCCGGATAGGTAGCTCAGGGCATCAACTCGTGTCACGACAGCCCCACTGACAGAGCAGGGCACGAGTCCCGACCGTGGAGGGATTTTCGACACTAGGTTGTCAGCTAGGTAGTATTCTCCCGCTGTCTGGATTGATTGATTCATTCATTAATTTTTTCGTGTTTCCGGGCCCGTCAACTGTTTTGGTCATTAGTCCCGTTAGTGTAGTGCATGTTTTTTTCTCTGGAGATGGCGGTGATCGTCCCCCGCTGACGAGATCCGGCGCTGACCTACCGTCGGCTAGTGGGGTTTCCCCCTAACCAGGACTCTCCCACCAGCGGGGCAACCCCCGTGCGTGGTCTTTTCTTCCTCTTCGTGGCTCTATCCATACCCCTAATTTACTGACACATTTATTTGCATGACACTTCCTCACAAGTCGGGAGACCAGTCGGGGACTTAGAGCTTGTTCCGGCTAGGGCTGTGCCCCGCTGGTTAGAGAGAGCTAATTGGAGAAAACCTCGAATGCCAACGCTGAAGTGTAAGTCGGCAACAAATTTCACCATCAATATGGCGGAGAATATCACCACCTACCTTGAGAAAACATGCAGTACACTTACGAGACTAATGACCATAATAGTTGACGCGCCAGGAAACGCGAAATGATGTCAACTGAATCCGTTCCGTTACGAACTTTGAATTATAATCGTTACTCTTATACAATTTCTTTTATAATTACTAAGTACAACCAGTAACCTGCAGGAGTAAAAATGCTGTTCAAAGAAACCAGATATTTAGGATTTTCCTGGATGTTTGAAGTAGCTTCGAAAGTAGCCGGATACTGCATAGTTTTCTGTCAATCTCTGTGAGCATTTTATTTTAGTGAATACAATAATACCAATTTCCATCATCAACATCATAACTATACCAGTAATTTTCATCATTACCATCGATTACATTTCAGTTATAACCACTCTCCATAGTCTCTTCCAGTAAAAAGCATTTATAGTATTTCTGGCAATGCCTGTAGAGTGATTTTTATAGACTGATGTTTTCGATTAAGTGAAGAGAAATGTTTCTTATGAAATAATGCATGCACATGAGGTATGGATTTGTTTACCATTGCCTGTCTTGCTACTTTCATATAAAAAAATGTTGAAAATTCAGAATTTTAGATTAGCAAAGCCAACTTAATCAACATATTCGTCCATTTATTTTCTACCTTTCCGTAATGTCTGACGGCTACACTGCTTTTTCTTGAAATATAAATAGCATTTTTAATTGATCTCGTATCTTTCTCTTTCGTTCTCTTAAATTCCATGAATTTCAAAATGCACTTAGTGGTAATGAACCATTTGTACTCTCATACTCCATGTGTAGATATCACACAAATCCTATTTACGCACACGAGAATTTCAAGTTCATTTACAAGGCAGTGTTAGAGCAACATATATAGAGAGAGACATTGAAATAGTATTAAAGGACCTTATGGTACAACATGAGACGTATCTGCATAAGCCTATGGTCTAATGGATGCTAATTTATTTTTATTGTGAGAATATTATTTCTAATTTCCAAGAGTTTTTATCACATCCAAAGTTACATATTCATGTATTGATTTATGACTGATGCGATTTATAATTTGTTTCCGTTGTTTTTTTCTTCCGTCGAATGTAGTTACAAAAATATATTAAATTCCACATGTTTTAAATATTCATTCCTGAAAATGAAGTAATATGTAGCAGTTACTCATTCTGTAGAAACAGCGAAGAAAACAATTAACGTGGGACAGGACTTGACTTTGATATAGACGTGCATTTTGACTTAGACGTCGTCGTGAATGCATGCATTTTGTGAATATTGTGTGGATTTAGATGCAATCACTGATTAATTTCAGGCTTGAAGGAAACTTAGAATTGCTAGTAAGTAAGAAAATAGTAACGCCGTATTTTATTTTTTTACTTTCGCGTATGCGTACGTCGATGTGTGTACGTCGACGTGTTTTGTGGGCCATTAGTATCGAAAATTCAATTGACGTCAAAAGGTCCCTCTGTCCGTCTGTTTGTCTGTCTGCCTGCCTATCTGTCTGTCTGTCCGTCTGTCTAGTAAGTGTAAACAAACCTAGAACCTAAAACATGCGTAAGATTTTTTTCAAATTGAAGAATCGCCTGTCGTTTTTGGGTGAGTCGAAGCTCTGCAATTTTGAGAAACATTTATTAATTGTTGGGGGTACTTTACATGAAGCCCCCCAAAAAGTTTCAAAAATTTTCTCATAAACGACTCCAAATGTTTTCTTTAAATTTCTTGTAAGAATAGAGTGAAATACACCTATAAACGTAGTGGGGTTGGGAAATTTTTATTATTGAAAGATATGAGCTGAATTAGAGAATCATTGCATCTTAAATATGCTTGCCATCTGGCAGCATATCGAGGTACATTCTAGTTGTATCATTTGTCGGTATCATGCTACAAATATAATGATGAAACATCTCCACACGGGAATTTAACTAATACCGTCCATACACGGATTATTTTCTTAATCGTCTTCCCCCAGATATGTCGGCGGAAGGCAACTGTTTCAGCCCTAAACAAGAAAGTTACCCTTACGGCTGCCGACCGGCCGAAATCGGATCCTGCCGAAGTCCGGGAGAGAAGCAAACGGACTTTGCCGAAGAGAAGGGTCTGCCTCAAGCCACGAAAATCCACGTCGAGATAGGACTCCGGGAGTATCCACGCGGATACGAAGGTCACACATATTTTATATAAGTTACCTCGACGAAAGAAACTTTAGAAGGATAAGGCCGGGATTGACGAGGTCCGCGCTCGCGCAGGGAAGCTCTGAGGACGGGATCTGAGGACGGGCTCCGAGGACGGGCTCCGAGGGCTGGCTCTGAGAGCGAGCTGTGAGGGCGCCTGCGAGACGGCGAACCCCTGGGACACTCTTTCAGAGCGACGTTCAATGGCTCTAAGGAACGGGATGTGTGCACGTCGAATTGTCCTAAAAGTCTCTCTTAAAAGTCGGTGAGTGGGAAAAGGCGAAACGGAGAGAGTCGGGTATCGCATACAAATTACGCGAAGAGGACTTTTTATTGAGATCGGTTGGAAGTAACTGGTTTTAAAACTTTGTAACTGAACCTCGGAATGTGCAGAAGAAAATTGCAGGAAAACTACTGGCGATCAAATCTAAACGGGAAAGAATCCCTCTCAAAAGAAAAGTGTCTACGTGTGTGCTGAGACAATTTTTAAAAAAATGTACACGAATTTAATGAATTTCAAAAGTTAAGTTAAAAATGCAAATAATACGGAAGCTTTCTGTGCTTCTTTAGTAGTATTTCATGAAACTGACCATTACACTTTTCACATACTGACTTATCAAATTTCTATGTATTAACTGTAAATTTTGACTTCTTTTAGCAATGGTTCGTTGAAAAATCTAAATTCAATTAAATTTAAAGGCTATTAAGATTATAATACAGACAACGTAGACACAAATGGTGTTTAAATTGACAGAATACGCAACATTGAAGTAATAGCATTATTTTGTAATCTGCAAATAAAAACGTATCGGAAAATTTAAAGTCTCTCCTGTTTTCTTTCTTTCTTTCACCCTCTCACATCCATTATGCTTTCACAAACACACACATTAACACATACACACACACACACACACACACACACACACACTTACAAGCACTACATTACAATATTTTATAAAAACATCGTTTCCATCTGCTCTCTCGTTTTGTAATATGTATTTTAGAGCAAGAAAATCGAATTGGTAATGAAATATTTTCTCAAATTCTATTCTGAAAATATTAATCAAGAAGCTAATAAGTTCGAATATTGTTTAGCGGCTGAGTTAACCTAAGAACATTCCTTATGACTCTACAAGGGCTCTGCGAGGAGTCGATTCTTGCTACATAGCTAGGTTGAATTCAGCCGCTTTCTGGTGGAGAATTCTGACGGCCCGCTGACGTGATAAGTATTATCTCTTGGATTCTACGATTAACGCTAGCCGAAAGCTTGGACCAGTTTCTTAAGAAATGAACCATGGACTGCGTGCGATGTTTCCTTGTCTTCTTTGTCCTATTCTCTCCCCTTACACACACACGCACACACACACACTTACATGTACAACACCCCTACATATTTCTGGAGACCAGTTGGGAGCTTAATTAAAGCTTGTTCCAGCGGGGGACGTGTCCCGCAGGGGAGGTGTCTCGCAGGGCAGAAATACCTAAAATGAGGTATCTCCCACACGCCGGCATGCAGGAGGGCACAGTATTTAATTGTCACACTATTTAGTGGAAGTCATACCACCACCTCTAGGAATAAAAATGTCACTGCTATTATTAAATTATCCCAATAACTTTTCCCCGTAATGACATAGTTGTTTTTTATTTCCAATTGCTCAATTCCTCATTTTGTCCTACGTTTCAACGACTTTTTTCGTCATTTTCAAGTAGTGAAAAATATTTTTGTAAACATTTATGTTTTACATTATAATTTTCTACGCACTAATGGTTTCAAAATATTGTAATATATCAAGAGCAAATTGTTCAAATTGTTGATCACATTATAAGGAGATGTACACAATATAAGAAGAAAACAACTATGTCATAACAGTCTGAAAATTTATTGCGATAATTTAATAATGAGATTATTGGACAGAACTAAAATTCAATAAAAATGTCACTACTCTAAGGATATTAATGACCGTAGTAGTCGACGTGCCTAGAACATTCAATTAATGAATAAAATAACGTTTTAGGCTCTTAAAGCAACAATACTATATTCGTGTATATACATATAATAATTTCGAAGTCATAAAAATATTAAGGACAGAAACAAATTGTATGAGACAAAATTATTCGTCTCGAAACGATATCCATATCATGAAATTAAAAATTTAAATATGCAATAAATACACGAAATCTACACTTTGAAGTAATAAGTAATATTGCTCTGCGAAAAGAAAGAGATAATAAACTTAAAAATGTGTAAATACCGTTTTAAGTATGATCTTACATTGTTATAGTGTACAAATAACTATCGTTCCCAATCTACCATTCTTGTAATACAGGCTTAATATACACTGACTACTTCTTCATGGTCATAGCTGTTTCAGTTATCCATTTACAGCGATACGCAGGAAACGAGTAAATGCAAGCGACGCAACGGACCGGCGAGTTTGTGGTACAACAAAGAACATAGTAAGAAAGAGGACACGTTCGTTTGAATATCATGCAAATGCGTACGGGGTAAATTTATCTCCGGAGTTGCAGGGATGAGGCTAGAGGCTCCGGTAGAAGCGGGCCCCCTTCTCTCCCTTTCCTAGTCGCCTCTCGCCCCGCGGCAACTTATGCAAATCTGCTCCGAGATACGTAACGAAATTTTCGAAAATATCTTTGCTATGTAAATGAAAATACACTTGATAACTTTACGTTCAATAAAATACTCTTATTCTGAGATTTATTTACATGATTTAACATTCAATTACGCTCATGTAATTGTAACTTTTGGGAAAGGCGAAAATTTTATGCGTTCTGTTTTATTTCGGAAGGGAGATGCCAGAGCTTTGCTCGCAGAATGCGTGGAATTACGCTCGTATATTCACGTTGAAATAAGACCAGGCTTGACCTACTTCTTCAAATTAAAGGATATTGTAGTCGAGACGCCATTCACTACTCGTGGAAATGCTAATATATATTTTAGTTCCGAATAAACGAGTAATAAACTCGAACCAATAATGAACCAGTTTTACGGCTGGAGACAGAGTGACAGCGTCAAAAAACGAATCGGCCAATTGAAAGTCTCTCCTGATTGGCCGTCCCTTAATAAAACCTGTCAGTTATGTCGTTTAGGACCTTGAATTGGTTATTGCCACACGAAATGTTTTAATTACTTACGTAGCAGGTTCGATAGTTCTCAATCACTAAAACGGCTGCGACGTGTCAATCTCGCACAGAAAGTCTGCTGTTTCGGATGCTCCTTGGGCGTGGATGTTTACCCTAGACATGTGGCGTGGATGTACTCCCATCTTTCATAACTTCGTCTGAGCGTTCCCATCATTTCTAACTTCGTCTGAGTGTTTCTGGCGTTACCGAGTGAAGCACCAGTTGTGGAGACTCACGGCTTTAACTGACATCACTGCAGAACCTTTGACCGGGAAGTCCTAGGATTTGCGTGCCGATGGTGGCAGGATTTTCGAGTCAAACTAGATAGCTTGATTACACTTACATACTCTACACTACCACATATGTCGGGAGTCCTGTCCGTAGCTTAGAGCTTCTCCCGGCTTAGTCGGTTCTCCGCTGGTGGGAAATACCTGGATGTGGAAAACCCCGCCAGCCGCCATGTGGTTCTGCACCAGATCTCGCCGTCCAACGGGGAAAGAACATCGGCAACATCAGTGAAAAAAACATGCACTACACTTTGAGGACTAATGACCATTAGAGTTATCACGCACAAACCCACGAAATAATCCATAAACCGAGTGCCGTAGGAGCATATGTGAGACTTACATACGTTGCACTTGCAAAGCACCATCCCCAGAGGGCCTGTCTCATCGATGGAAAGTGTTTTGTCGGTTCTAAAAAGTGTATGGGTCTCCGAGCCACACTTATGTGTGGCTATATGTCATATATTCAGTCAAAAATCCTACACAACAGATAGGGACCGGCGGGTCAGGTACTATACTTGTAAGGTATAGTAAGAGCTCAATATTTGAGCTCGCGGGCCCCTTCATAAATCGAAAAGGGAAAATCGAGCAGATGTGGTGGACGCACATGGAGAATGAGCCGACAGAAAAATTATTGCGCTCAACCAGAGACCTATAATTCCCTCGCAAAAGTTCAAAGATAAACCGAAGCATTATTAACTTGCGTTTAGATTCGTTTGCTCATAGCTCCGTCCTAGTAATAGATATCCATTGTACGTGAAAAAACAAAAAGGGATAATAAAATTATGATAATATAACTTTGTAAAATTAAAACAATGAGTGTAAAAAAACTCCACCCTTCCGGCCATCCTTCTGTCCGTCTGTATGTCTATGAACAACGTTACCGAGTAATCCGAAAAGTTTCAACAACATTGATATTTGTTAATAGATCTGACTGAAGTTCTGACCCCTTCAATTTAAAACGATATTTTAATTTTTGGGGGGCATAAATGGGAGTAACATAAAGCTTCAAGTGTATTTTTATTTTTTCTGAAAATGGCTCCAAATTTTTGAATTATTTTTCTGTCAGAACTAATACACTTATTAAAAATGGGTCATAACCAATTGTAGTTTTTTTTAATTATCGGAAATTAGGAAACTAAAACAATATACTTTTTCTACAACTGGAAATATTTAAGATGGAAATTTCTTTTCAAATAACTTTTTTTCCACATTTTGTTGTTTCATTAAAATCGAGAACGTTTTCAAAAATATTTGTAGTTTTTGCTTAATTATGGGCCATATAAAAGACGTTTTTTATATAAAATGGCTCCAACTTTTTAATCTTTTGTACACATAGTAGTAAATACACTGAATAAGATGCCGTCAACGTAATATTGATATATTAGTTTGATTTCTCAAAAATTATACAAATGTAAGTTTTCCTTGTCCTATCCTCTCCCCTTACACACACTCTTACACTAACATGCACTACACTACCACATATTCCGGGAGACCGGTCGGGAGCTTAGATTGTCCCGGCTGGGGCGGTGCCCCGCTGGTGGGAGAGCCCTGGTTAGGAGGAAACTCCACTAGCCGCCGGTAGGTCGGCGCCGGATCTCGCCATCTCCCGAGAAAAACATGCACTACACTAACGGGACTAATGACCAAAGTAGTTGACGCACCCGGAAACACGAAAAAATCAATCAATCAACATGAGCAATTTCTGCTGCGATTTCTGGATACGCAACAGTGACTCAAGCCAACGAAGAATTTTTCGCTGGAGACGGCAATCCGTGCTGCGGCTGGAAGCGGCGGCAACGAAGCCGGCAGAGGGAGCAGCATTTTATTTGAATATTTTTCTCTCTCTGGCGCGCCACCCGCTCCTTTGGCTGCCTTCTGGGGCTCGCAAGGGCTTCCGCGAAAGGACTTTTCATAACGTTTCTTCGGCGGCGAGACGATGACGGCTGGGCAGAATGAAGGGCGATTTTGAGGGTTATTGCTTGCGAGCGGGTGAGCAATGAAGAGGTGACGAACCTGCTACCAATATACACAATGTATACTAATGAAAATATGACAAGGGAAAAACAACTTTCTGTGAAATATAAGGGCTGAGGACCACTTTATATATTCTGGATCAGTCTAACGTCCTTGTTTGTTACTCGAATTCTTTTTTACTTCCTTGCTACCGCTTACGCAGTAGAAAGAAAGTTATGTAATGCTGCGCGAAAAACAGAAAATTTTCGGCAGAAAAACTCTTTTTCCAGAGCGATGTTTCCGAAAAAGTGGATAAATTCAGTTGCTAAATTTAGAAAAGAAAATCCTCTATCACGCGATGTAACTAAAATCCATATTTTGTGGGTTCTTGATACCGAAAAATTGAATGATGGCAAAAAGTCTGTCCGTCCACCCGTCTGTGAACAACGCTAACGACTACACTGTTCAGAGGATTTTCTCCAAAATTGACGTTCTCCAAAGGATGACGCGGCCCCTGGAATTTGAAACTGATATTTTAATATTTAGTGGAGCGGATCTCTAGATGAAGCCTCTGGGATATTTCCTAATTTTTCCAAAAAAATGGCTCAATTTTCTTTTCTGAATTTTTTTTGTTAGATAGTGTGAAGGACGTGAGATTTTTTTTGCTTTGTTTTTACGTGAGAATTTTTTTTAGATAGTGGTGCAGGTCTCATTTTCTTTGAAAACTTTAACGTTTTGAAAATTGCAAAGATTCAAAATGTTTTCGGTGTCTTCCGGCAACCTACATTCCTACAATTATGAAAACAGAGATTCTCCTCTTTCCTCTTTTTTAAAGAATCTCCTTGCTCTACGTGACTACCTTCCCCTTTCTTCATATTCCCTTCCTCACTAGACGCCTTTTTACTATTTGTTTTTTTTTTCCGATGTCGTTTGTTGAGTCTAAAAAGGATCGATTAGCCTTTCATACATTTTATTTTATTTCATTATGCCTTAATAGTTTTAAATTTATTTAAGGGTGTTTTCTAATGTCTCTTTTCTTTGTCTCAAGTAAGACTTTTACTTCGTACTTATAGATTTTTAAAAACATTTTTAAATAGTTTATACCATTAGATTTTTTTACATCATATTTCTTGTCTTTTCTTTTGATTAATTATATTATTCTTGTATTTTTACAATGTTATTCTAATGAATGCATGACAGACGTAAATAAATTTCTCCTGGAAGGCTAAACAGCTTAAAGCAAGCATGTCAAGATCGCAGCCAAGGTACTGTATTTCTTATTACTTTATTTCAAGTTTACTTTCTTTTATATTTCAATCGTGTGTAATCATTTTGAGATGGAGAAGGAATATGTTTAAAAGACAAATTTTTCTCAGATCTTCAGCTCAGAAATTCACATCTTTGCCTGTTTAGTTTTCGTATTGTTCTATTAATAAATTTGTTGTGTGTAGCGTTTATGTGAAATAAATGAACATGTCACCTTGTGGACTATCTTTTCTAGAAATACATCATCTAAGATTTACTTTCACTCTTACGAGTGGACAACATTTTTTAATAAACAAGAATCTTTGTTCCTAACCTGAACGTAGGAACTTAATGCCATTATTATAACGCAGGAAGTAAACGCGACTACGAAATCAAGATCCTTTCAGTTCAAAATATTTGATTTCACTCACAATTGATAAGCTCAAATATCAGTGGTGTATTTTATTCATAAAATTATAAATGAAAATTAATTTCACTAAATTTACAGGAATAACTGACAACTGACTTCTACAAAATATTGTCTTTGGCCACGAATATAGTGATGTACAGCCACCACATAGACATTTTTACAACACTTACTTTTAAAACTCGCGCCATTTTCTTCGGGGGCAGTGCCCGCGAACTCTAGTATGCTATTCGTAGTTACCTCACCAACGACATTGAAATACAAGCTTTAAGCCATCCAGCCTTCCAGGTGAATTTCGTTTACATTTGTCATGCCTTCAAACCCGCTTTCAGGAATGTGTGTTACCGTTAAACACATGGGTAATGATAGGTTAAGAGTCAATCTATATTATCGATGATATATTACTTTTAGTATTACTATTAGTTTTATCATTTACTTTTATATTAATTTTCGTTTACCTAACGTGTTTATATGGTTTATAAGGGGAACGTATAAAACATATGCTTTGTGGAATCACGTTAACTGTGATGGAAATGTATATATTAACATTAACTTTTAATTCGCAATCATTAAAAAATTTAGATTCAGGTAATACATTGAATTTATGATAAGCAATATTGTTACATCAACATTAATCAATAAATTTTCATATAGAAATATATATTCTTACGCTTTGTGAAAAATACGTACACTATTTAAAAGATGGATTATTAAAAGAACAACTATTTCGACTTTAATCATCCGTAACGATTGAAATTTCCAGTTTCACACGCGAAATCGTTTTTTGCGTGAAAAGATTGAGTTTTTATAAAATTTAGAGCTAACAGTCTTGAAAATCTAAGATTACGTATTTTGGGAATTTAGGTACAAAAATAACTGCACTTTTGAATTCGGGAGTAAAAACATTGGTATAAAATGCAAATGAAGTTCAATGCAAAAATCTTTTCTTTGTAACAGTTTACTATCAGGAGAAACATTTTTTTATTAGAATAGATTTTCACGTCATATTTCCATTCTTTTCATGTAATACAAGGTCAAAGATAAAATACGTGCACTAAATATGATGATTATAGCTTTTATTACATCGCATTGAACAAGTCAAAAATGCTTTAGATTAATCGAAAGTGGTTATGCTTTTTTCATGGACGATTTCACGTGGAATTACTCATATTTAATATTATAAATACGAGTAGTTATTCCGACATGACGCGTTTCGGAAATCTTATCCCATTTTCAGTGGTACTACAAAGAAGATAAATAACGAAAGAAATTTAATAAGCATATATATTGAAACTAACAAGTGCACAAATAAATGGATGAAATACAAGAATAGCACAATGTAAAATCAGCGGAAATTGGATACTTACCTACGTATCAAGGAAAATTGAACGTGTTCCACAACCCTTGCTAAGATTTACAAACGTTGAACTTCGTAACATGTTTCAGTAGAGAAAGATGCAGATAACTATTATTTAAGGAAACGTACCCAATATTGTTGACACAATACTCTTTCAGGAACATATTTTAAGGTAATAAATGTGCATTGAGAGAAAACCGAAAATAAAGGAGATGGCTTTCAGGTATAATTCCTGTAGAACTTTGCCAACTACAAGGAATTTTAGTAGATACATTGAATGCATATCCTAATATCGTTCTTTCTACCATTATTTTGCGTTTCAGACTTACAAGTAATACATTTTGCAATTCAAACAAAAGTTTTACCTAAAAACTAACATGTTTTCTAATGCTTGTCTATAATCATTTAAGGCCACACTTCATTCGTACTATCATGACAAGTGATCACTGTCAACCCAGTTTTACGACGCTGGGCAATATTTCATTCTGAGCGAAGCAGTCACGGCTCTGCAGGAGATTCACATCGAGAGCTCCGCGAACGCTCGTGTTGTGCTTGCGACTGCGAGAGTTGCGTTGAGCAAAAAACCAACACACTTTTTGTCACATTTCTCATACGAAAAGTCAATACATTCTCCCTTCGCTTTCACGACTAAGACGTTCGTCGATGTCGTCGTGTTCGTCATCAGCCAGTTTACGTGTCTTGCTAAAAGTGAATTGTATTAATAGGAGTTTTGTAAATGTCCTAAAAATTCAATTATTTCATCCACATGTTCATATTATTCAAGATTAAGCTTTTTTGTAAATTGGAAACACTGAATAAAAATTATTATTAGATTGTAGGCTTTTTTACTCAGTTTATGTTTATCTTGCAACTATATGTGAAATACAAAGAATATTTTAATGCTCTTAAAAAACAAACGTGGTTCTGTTAGTTATATGTGCATTGCTTGGGAACTTCGTTATTTATTCTAAAATATTTTATAACTTCAACCCAGGGTAATTTATCCACGTCTCTCATAATAACCTCACGTCTTGCATAAGAATACAATAAGTTTGTGTTTTTGCTCGATATGAAAATCATTCAGGATTTTCCTTTGGACATACATTTATGCTCATTTCAACTGATAAGAAAACTCAACTTCAAATGAGAACAGTCAGCTGTAGGAATTAATTAATATATTCTAAAATGGAAATAGAATATTTATTTTTTGTTGAACGTTGTGTTCGAAAATAACTGGTACACAAATTTGCGAGAAAATTAGAAACAAAATAAAATTCATTATTGGTAAATACTTATTCTAGACTATTATTTTATATGTGAGGATATTTTATGTTTGAAATATTCTCTTTACAAAATATTAACTCATAAATGAATTCATGGCAACACAATTGTCAACCACAAGTACATTTCTATTGAAATATTCAGATTAAAAGAGGAAACTAGAGAGGCATGTCAATAGGGTGAGGGGTATGAACGATCCATCCTGGTATGGTATACTTTTTTCCTATACTAGTTTGCGATAAATAGTAACAGTTTCAACTAAAAGAACTTTTATTAATAGTTCTTTCCTTAATGCTAGTAATCGGCTCGTCTTTCAACGCTTAGCAGAGATGTAGAAAAAACTGAACCAATTGATTGATTAGTGATTCGGGGCGCATCAACTACTAAAGTCATTAATCCCGTAAGTGTAGTGCACGTTTTTCTATAGGAGGGGGTGGTGGTGGTGGTGATCTTCCCCTGCTGGATGGTGAGATCCGGCGCCGACCGATCGTTGACTACCCGGGTTTTCCCCATCAGCGAGGCACCGCCCCAGCCGGAACAAGTTCTAAGTCCCCGATCCGTCTCCCGGCATGTGTGGTAGTGTAGTGCATGTTAGTGTAAGTGTGTTTATAAAGGATGAGGATAGGTCAAGGAAGGGGAAGGAAAGATGGCGCGCGGTCCGTGGCCCGTTTGTTAGGGTATTGCTCCGGCATTCGCCTGGTGTTGATCCGAGAAACCACGGAAAACTACCGATTAGGGCAGCCGGCTTTTAGAATTCTCCTCGAGACAGCGACCGAATTCGACCTAGCTTCCAAGCTAGAGTTGAAAATCCTACCGCTGACGGGACTCGAATCTAGGATCTCCCGTTAGAGACTCTGCACGGACATCAGTTGATGCACTGAGCCACCGCTCCTGGTTTGAACCCGTCGTTATGCATAATTAGTTCCTGGAATCTTCCACGCTGGTTTACAGTCAGACGTGTTTGTAAACACGTTGCAATCTTATTTTAGAATATGTCGATGTCGATAGCAGTTGTGCAATTGCTGCGTTTCTGGACCGATGTGGCACGTGCGGTAAGCGAGCACATGCTGGAGGAAGGAAGAAGATAGACGCTCCTGAAGTCAAAGAGGAAAAGTGGTATCGAGAAACGCACACTCGGAGGTCGTCTCGCCTGCCGATCACAGGTTCTACGCGTCCTCACTGAAACTCTTCAGGCTATCCCGTAACTGTCTGGTATCGGAGGGCATTATTCGCTACAGCTTCCGCCAATTTCTTGTGACATTCTA
Organism: Teleogryllus occipitalis; assembly: GCA_011170035.1. NCBI lineage: Eukaryota > Metazoa > Arthropoda > Insecta > Orthoptera > Gryllidae > Teleogryllus > Teleogryllus occipitalis. The sequence continues at coordinate 51,165 of BLKR01003205.1, read as the reverse complement.
GGGCATTTCTTCCACAGATAAAGGTTGTTTTGATGCAGGAGCGATGCTCAAAAGGGTTATATTCATCTCGCATGGGGTAGTCAGACAACTGATTTCACATTGCTCCCTGTACTAATAGAGAACTCAAAGAACCATCTGTAGTTGTGAACCCACTGTGGTACGGCATTTATTTCATGAGACAAATAAAATTATTTGATCAGATAATAGTTCTTTTAGGAAAAAAAATTGTTGCCATGACATCAGCCCCAACCCTCGTATGTTATTGCTAAATACTTGAATATTCGCTGTTAAATATATAAAATTGTCCTTCAATTCCATTGCAATTTATTTCGGGCGTTTGTCGTCCCCCCTCCCCTATCGGTATTCTCTAGCTTCTAGAATGGCATTGGTTCAGAACCGTGGATTACAATTTGCTTGTAAATGAATACAGCAGTTAACGAATAGATTCCAAGAGGTTGTGAGAAGCTGAACAAAGAAAGATTAATTTATCCTGTTGTAGAACTACTTGTAACAAGAAAAGTTGAGAAATGGATGTTAACACTGTGAGAAGTTCAAAAAGTCTGCAGTAGACTAACAGGGAAGATGAATAACGATGAAAAGGCTCCTAGATTTGTACGTTGGAGAACTGATGTTACTATGAAACCAACAGGTCTTAAAAACTATTTTAATTGATGTATATATTGTGCAGATTGCTAATTGTCTTAATAGAGATATTTACTACCCAAGAATACTATTAACGAATTTTACGAACAAAGTTGATTAAAGATTTCTTCCGGGCTGAAGGGCCGTGATCCATTGGAAAACATATTCCCAGATGTTTCGTCCGCAACTACGGTAGACATCCTCAGTGGCGATGTGGTCTTCGTCCGAGACCACATCGCCACTGAGGATGTCTGCCGTAGTTGCGGACGAAACGTATGGAAATATGTTTTCCAATGGACCACAGCCCTTCAGCCCGGAAGAAATCTTTGACTACAACTCCGGTCGTCAAAGCCTAAATTTTTTTATTAAAGTTGATTAAATAACGTCACTTATATTGGGGAGGCTGAATTTTGCCCTGAGGAAGGTCGCACTATGGCGGGTGAAACGTTGGGCAGTCGGCATAGGCATCACTCGTACAGTAAAGTATCTACGATATGAATGAAGAGGAAATGATAACTTCGGACATCATACGGATTATGTTGGAAATAGCTACATGTTGTGACTAATGTACGATGGTTGCTTGAGGGTGTACTTGTAAGAAGAAATTAGAGATAACGATATTTTGGAAATGATGCAACGTTCATAGGTAAGGCCGTTTTTTACGTATTTTTAGGTTAGGTGGAATCGTGTAAACTGAAATTTACGAATGAGATGATTGTTCATCACACTTTGTCTCTAACTAGCCTTTCAGAAGCTCGATTCTTCTTTGTCCATATAATATTCTGTTTCTTGTCAATGTAACATATGTAACTCATCTGGTCATCTTGTGTCGGCTCATGTGCACTTCATCCGGCTGAAGATCTAAGTATGCTTCAAAGCAGATTCTGCTTTGAATTTTATTCACATATTTTGGATAATAAGAACATTAGCAGGCTAATCTATTTCTTGAGATTCGTTTGCTGTTTCTGATATCTAATTGGTCTGTTGTAGTCACTTAAGCATCTTACATCTTAATTCTCAATAGTTAAATGATTAATTACGGTCGGAGATTGTTTTACCGTGAAACAATTGACAGATGTACGAACAAACTTCACGACGTAATGGAAACATATTTCTTGACAAACTGCTGGAGAGTAAGAAATTATTTCTCAACCAAATAAAAGAAATGAACATTGGTTCATCTCAATGCATCAAACTTGCTACTGTGTTACTGATATAACTCACTATACACATCCATTTTACAATAACGACATTTAAATTTAAATTAACATTAAAAGGAAAAAAAACTTACGTATTTCACACACGTACACAAAGCGAGGAAAAATGTGTTTGTATAACTAAAACTCCTTTTGAAGGAAGGCAATATTTTAACAGCACTCGCACAGGGCTACGCCAGTGCGGTCGCGGCATGCGCAATACTAACGAGGGGCACATAAAGGGGAACTCATTTAATGAATGCGACAAAGGGATGAGCCTTTGCGTGGGCGTAATTTTCACACGGTTGTCGCGAGAAAACAATGGAAAGTGCGTAGAGTTGTTCGCACTCAGCTTCGGGGGAAGTTATGAGTGTATCCGGAAGATAACGCTCTTCGCAAGTTGTTTATGATAAAGTGCAAGGGAAAATGTTTAAGCTCCACTTAAATCTGAAAAAAAATATGCCTGAGAACAATTGGAAATAAGTAAAAGGTTCAAGAGAAGATTGTTAAAAGTGTAACAAGTGCCGAAGAATCCAGTATGTGAGGACCGCAGGCTTATTGTATCCGAGGTTTACTGAACAATTGAAAATAAGTGAAAGGTTCAAGGGAAGTTTGATAAAAATGTAACAACAGTAAAACTTTGTGTGTGAGTACCTTAGGCTTACTGAATTCCGAAAGTACGGGGATCCAGTTTAAATAAAAAGTTTATTTTGTGTGTCAAATTATAATAAATGAATGGCCAGCAGCAACACAAACGCTACTGAAAAATCTACACAAAATGGTTTTCCAAAAACGTAGCACACACACTGCTCAACAACAAATAAAATACTTGCGACTAACGCTACAATATATGAATATTTCGATATGTCTGACTGTTTGTCCATGCTAACCGATGAAACGACTTTGCCCATCTCGTTGAGATTTTTATTGAAAGAAGGAGCGTTTTGTAGAGCGTAACTTCGGCTTCTTTCTTTTGTAATTATTTTCTTTATTAGTACAAATGAGTGTCACTCGTTTCATTTAAATCAAAAGTTTCATTCTTTAATTTTATACAAGTGACTTTAGTAAGAAGTAACTTGTAAGTAATTAGTAATTTGTAAAGTACTTCATTATGAAATTGATTATAATGGCATAATGTTTAATCCAACAAAAGTGGATAAAACATATTACTAGAAAATTTCCGGGAATATACAAATCATTTATTTACAGTTGTCCATAGCAACGATAGTGAGAGAAATTGTGACCGTAACGAAATAGCACTGCGAAAGAGCAGAATGAATTTGAGCACTACGACGCAGGGCAAACAGAACAGGACAGCCAAGCTAGGGCAGGAATACACCATAAATACAATTACAGTAGAAATAGTGCAATCAGATCACACATCTAGATCGCATCTACAGATTTGCTACATCGTACGATCAGATCCAAAGAACAAAATGATAGGTCGCAGGAAATAATAGTAAAAATCATTAATAATGTTTACAACGAACACATCTGTTAGAACCACAACACTTCTAGAAACAGTCTGATATTCGATTCAGCGAAAATAAAGCAAAAGTTTTTTTGCTTTTATCTCGGCAAAAACAGCCGGAATATGTATGCTCAAAAATTTACAAATTTGTTCTCTGTGAGATCCCACTTCGCCTGAGCAGTACTTTAGGCCTCTCCCACAACGTTCGACTGGTAAAAGGAGAGGATGGATTACTCTTACCCTGCCCCGCCCAACCCCGCCCCGCCCCGCCCCACCACGCCCCGCCACGCCCCGCCACGCCCCGCCCCGCCACGCCACGCCACGCCACGCCCCGCCACGCCACGCCACGCCCCACCACGCCTGTCTCACGACTTATCAAGAACACGAAATATTTATCTTGCGGAAGACGAAACAGCGGGAGGCTTCTATTTTGAGAATTGCCATGTCGAGTGAAATGACCTTCCATCTCTTTATTTTACGATCTTTCGACATTTTCAGGGGCATCTTCCGTCATCTGACTTAATACTCGTCCATGAGAATGTAGAAACTCGTCATCTTGCCAAACAAATATCATATTTTATGTTTTATAATTTTAAGAGGGAAAGCAAGCAGAGTGTTCAGGCCTTGATTCTTCTCCTTGGTTTATCTGTTATTCCCAGCGCCTCGCCCGGGTCTGATTCACCACGCTCTGGAAAAACTAGAGACGCGTGTCACTTGAGCTGACCCTTCATCCGCTTGCCGAGCTACTGCCCCGCGACCTCGGTACAGCTGGCGGCCGAGATATTGCACAACTCGCGGCAAAACTCCTTTGAATCTCCTATCTCACTTTTGTGCTTTTAAGATGGAATTGCTTCTTAATATATATCCTGAGCGCAGAAGATATTGAGATTTATCTATCCCGTCACCTCAGCCAGCTCTAACGTTGGCAGCAATTGTAACAACCAAAATCAGTTTGATGTTGAACTCTGTGATGAGCAAACTTGTCGGTTCCTCTGGTATATTTCTTATGTACAAGTGCATGGCGTCCAGATAAAACAAGGACTCTCAGGCAGTTGTGTCACGGGGGAGGGGGGCTCATTTCCAACAAAAAATTCCCTCTCTCTCCAATTCATAAACAGAATTCATTTTTCCATGAATCAGATATAACTTGTAGCGTCAGATTTGGATTAGAGATAAATATATTTTTTATTCCTATTGAATGAAAAACCAAACGGAGTCCCAGTTAAGTAGGTGGCAGCTGGAGCAAGTTGCCCCAGCTGCCTGTCTCTCCTTTTGGTCGTTCCTGTATAAATGTGCAATTTAATACAGGTCATCAACTCCTTGACGTAAACGTGTAGTACTCACCTCATAATTATTTAAAAGCACAAATATCTAATTTTAGGTAACTCTCCTAGAGATCTGTGGTGCATGGAAGCAACCGTTTCCCGCCGTTTGTAATCACGTGCAGCTCACATCTCGCGAAGAGCACTCGCGCGTTGTAAGTTGTTCTGTTAACAAACATCTAAGTCTTGCTGTTTGCGTGTCTCCATCGTTAACAGTGAACTTTACGCACAAAATGTGCAACTTGCATTGAGCCCTACACAGCTCGACAGTGATGGTGGCAACGAATATCTCCTGTAGTGCACTATAATTACATGCGTTAATTCCGCCGGTCAGAATTCTGGACAATTCTCCAAGTCTGCGTGTCTAAGGGACTTCTCAGCGCATTCAGCGTTATTCATATTTTGACAAGAACTCTAACTTCATTACTGACTCACAATGTGCTACTGTTTTTATCTTCTCTTTCAGGAAAAACAATATATATATATATATATATATATATATATATATATATATATATATGTGTGTGTGTGTGTGTGTGTGTGTGTGTGTGTGTGTGTGAGAGTGTGAGTGTGAGTGTGAGTGTGTGTGTGTGTGTGTGTGTGTGTGTGTGTGTGTGTGTGTGTGTGTGTGTGTGATAGACCGAACTTCAGGCGCCAACTGTGATGGACCGCGGTTCCAATCCAGTGCATCAGTAAATTCATATTAAAGGGACTAGGTCTTCTTCTTTGCAAATGGGCTCTGGGGTAAGGTAAACATTGACACAACAAATTTCCAATATAATGATCATATACAACTTTATTTATGTTGTTATACAGACACCTTGAAATTCTCTTAACTTTTAGGTCCTTATGCCACGAATCACTGCCTTGCCTAATTAAATTCTGGCTAAAGTATTCGAATGTAATACGAAATGAAACCTGTTGGTCGTCAGGCGGCGTTATTCTTCGCGTTCGGCTCGTGTCCCAGTCATTCGGCGCCCCTCGGCGTTGATCAGCTGATGCCTCTGTGTGGCCATGGAGCGACCGCTGCGGCGCTGCCCCCATCCACAACGCGTATCCAACCGTTTTCGGCTGGCGTCGTCTTCGCCCAGGCGCCCTCGAAGATTAGTTTCGAAGCACAGTGACCTCGCCGCTGACTCCAGGAGTATGTAATCACTATTGACCCCGGTTTCAGCTTTGAGTCTGGCGTGATGTCTCGTGATCATCCCCACCGCCACGTGGTGTTGCTCGCCTCCGGGTACCACTTACAGCGTCGTCTGGTCCTTTCAAAGATTGACTTTCCTCACCATGCCAAAATTACAACATCACTTCTCATTTCGTTTATTTTCACACCACATGGTTCTCCCACCGTCTCTCACACCGCCATCCACATTCTTGGGTTTCCACGTACCGATCACATTACACATCCAGTCCTTTCTACAAACTATTCCCGTCGGATTTCCCGCGAATGTATCACCCACACTTTTATTAATACCTTCACTATTATGTCATTCACTTCCAAGCCTCTTACGTCACATACTTAGCATCTTTCCACATTCTCCTACTCGGCCACTTCCCGTGCGATACGTGCGCTTCCTCCCATGTCTTTTTTCTCACTGCCTCTGCTCGCGTCTCCCCGTTCGTTGGCTCTCGCACGCCACGGGAACTTTTCTCGTACTAGGCGGGAACTGCCAACTGCCGCGTTATTTGAATTGTCGTGAATACTTTGTATTTCGTCTAGAAACGCCGGGCGTTTCAATATATATATATATATATATATATATATATATATATATATATATATATATATATATATATATATATATATATATATATATATATATATATACGGTGGCAGGATTTTCGACACTAGCTTTTCAGCTAAGTTGAATTCAGTTGCTGTGTGGAGGAATTCTAGCGGCCGGCAGCTGTGATCCGGTAGTTTTCCGTGGTTTCTCCGATGAACACTAGGCGAATGCAGGAGCAGTACCCTATCAAACGGACCACGGACCGCGCGATCTGTCCTTTACGCAGCTTCCTTCTCCTATCCTCTCCCCTTACAAACATACACTAACATGCGCACTACACTACCACATATTTCCGGGAGACCGGTCGGGAGCTTAGAGCTTGACCCGGCTGGAGCGGTCACCCCGCTGGTGGGGAGAGTCAGTTGGGAAACCCCACCAGCCGACGGTAGGTCGGCGCCAGATCTCGCCATCCAGCAGGGAATGATCACCGCTATCACCCGAGAAAAAAACCATGCACTACACTAACGGGACTAATAACGAAGTAGTTGACGTGCCCGGAAGCACGAAAAATCTATATATATATATATATATATATATATATATATATATATATATATATATATATATATTCCTTTTCTTAACTGAATATTCTGAAAGTGTCTCTGTTTATACTATGCATCCCATCCACATACATTATGACCGGCTTTCAATTCTGCTTCGTAGAGTCCCAGGTTCTTCATTAATTATTTAAATGCGGTACACTGTGTCCGTTTTTACAGTGCGCAGCCTCAACAGCAAGAGCTTATTATCGAGTAGCAGTTTGCAATATTTGGCTGGAACGATTCCGATGATTGCGCAATCTCGATCGCCCGCGAATTCCTCACATGGCGCTTAGTAATTGTTGGAATGATGACGAGCCAGGAGTACAATAAGACACAACGAATTCCTTTACATAATCACACTGACACTGAAAATTTATTAGATTGGTTTAAACAACAACGCGCAAATAACGTAGTACCTGTGAGCAGACCTATGCCACAGGCGAAGACTGAACAATTTAGTATATTTCTAAAAAAGGAATCTTGTAAGTGCACCGCATTCTAAATTCGTTTCCCATCCCACCACAAGATTTTTCATGGAGAAATTTCAGATGAGTCAACAAGTACTCGTGTTAACCAAGATTGTAGTATACAGATCGCTATAACCAACAACATTGCTTAAAGCGAACACCTGCTTCAACGAACAAACAACACCCGTTCCTTGAAGTTCCTTATAAATGATTTCCTTTGTGAAACCTCTTCCAATCTATTAGACGACTTATCGATTAGACGACTGCGATAAATAAATCCCGCAAATCGCGTGTAACTAAATAATAATAATAATAATAATAATAATAATAATAATAATAATAATAATAATAATAATAGAAGAAGAAGAAAAAGAAGAAGAAGCTAATCATGAAGAAAAACAGTGATTCGCTAACCCAGACAAAACAGAATTAACTCTCATTGGAGTTTGATCTCGCCCCGGCATTTTTGAGGGGCTAGGAGCAGCCCTCACTCTTAGGGTCTACTTACATAAAGTTCAAATTAACAGTTTGACAGATAGCTCCTCCGCAGTAGCTCGAGCAATTTTGATGATTTTTAAACATAGGCAAAGTATCAATAGAATTACAATCTTACCATATAATCTTCGTGGTCGGCTATCTATACGTGGCAATTATCCAGTTTTTGAAATAAAAAACAGGATAAACAAAAATAACCCACAGTGAATGTGGGCTTGGCAGCGTTTGGCGAACATGATGGCATGATAGGGCATGATGGGAATACGTTGCTAATTCAAAAAAAAGTTTCTTTTAATTTATATGTGAGAATGATTTTGTTCATTTTCTTAGCTAATATTTAACACTATGAATGAAATTTTCGAAAATGTTCTGTTTCTGGATTAACATTTTTTATGTCTCTTTAATTGAGCACCAGTTTATAGAAAATTGTAGTTATACTCCTGTTACTTCACTTTGTGGCGGCATAACAATATTTACATATCTGCGAACTTTTCATTTTTTTCTTATTCTTTTGGTAACACTTTGTGAATAGATTTATTTCTTATCATCGAAAAGTGTAATTTGAATACAAATAACGTGTGGTTCATAAGTCTCATACTAATAAAGATTTCTTTTCAAACAAATGATGTTTCCATATTTTTCATCAACGAAGATGAAGTATTGTCATGAGTAGTAATTGATTTCTCTGAGAACATTGAAGGATGAACATAATTTTTCAGTTCATCGTCCATAAAGCAGTATCAATTCATATCGGTAACCAGTTTCCGTCTATTCCCCTTGCCCATTTAGCACAGAAGAGTACCGCAACACAATATAAAGAAAATGTTTAGGAAGGTATTGGATACTTCAAAATGATTGCCATCTTCATGGGTCTTGAAGAAGGGTTTACCAAGTTTCCTTACTATATTTTCGAACAAGCAAGATTTATTTAATTAGCTTAATTATATTTTTGTGTGCACATTTCGCACAGCCGATCTTCAGTGGAATTTAGCTTATTGAACATGTATATATTCTTGCTTCATCGAATCTCGTGCCAAGCCGCCCATCTCAGCCGGATGGCGAACTTAGATACCAAAATCTTTTGATCGCTTCCTGGAACGCAACTGTGCAAGTTTCAACCGGCCAATACTTCAAAATGATTGTCTTCTTCATGGGTCATGAATGAGGGTTTACCAAGTTTCCATGCTATCTTTTATAACAAGCAAGATTTATTTAATTAGATTAATTATATTTCGTTTATATGTGTGCACATCTCGCACAGCCGATCTTCAGTGAAATTTAGCTTATTGAACATGTATATATTCTTGCTTCATCGACTCTCGTGCCAAGCCGCCCATCTCAGCCGGATGGCAAACTTAGATACCAAAATCCCGTGATCGCTTCCTAGAACGCAACTGTACAAGTTTCAACCAACCGATACTTCAAATTATTGCCTTCTTCATGGGTCTTGAAGGAGGGTTTACCAAGTTCCCATGCTATCTGTTCGAACAAGCAAGATTTATTTAATAAGCTTAATTATATTTTATTTATATGTGTGCACATCTCGCCTAGCCCAGTTTCAGTAGAATTTAGCTTATTGAACATGTATATATTCTTGCTTCATAGAAGCTCTTGCCAAGCCGCCCATCTCAGTCGGATGGCGAACTTAGATACCGAAATCCCGTGATCGCTTCCTAGAACGCAACTGTGCAAGTTTCAACCGGTCGTTCCAACGATTCTCGCCCACGGCCCTCGGCACGTGCCGACTCGGCGCCTTCCCAGAATTCATTGCACCATGCAACTGTTTTAATAAGTTAACTCTATTTCCCTCTCCGACGCCTCTCTGCGCCGTCTCGCCCAGCGCGTCTTTCTGCCTCCAAGCGTGACAATTGCCATGCCTTCCTTTTCTTATAGTATCGCATCTTGTATTACTTCAGTAGTGTACATACCTTTTGCGGCTCTCACACGCAACCGATCTTCATGAATGAGGTCTCAAAAAAAGAGAATTTCACGTAGATGTGACGAATTGCACTTTGACTTTAAAAATATGAAGTATTTGTTTAAAAAAACGCATCTAAATATTCATGTCATATGCAACCCGCAACATCCGATCAGTTGTATCGTTAAATAACTCCTAAACAAATTGTTTTAGGGTCATGAAACTAAAATTTTACCACCAAAGGCGTCCAAAAATCGTACATCACACCGTAATCTAAAGAATGAGATCTTCAACATTTTATTATATTTTTGCTGGTTCGACACTTCTCGATTCCATCCCACCTGTTCAGAGCCGGTAGAATCTGTAACTGTATGTAAAATTAAACTAATTACTTGATATTCTACGCGACTGAATTACACGGGTGTACCTCTCTGATTAATAATAATGTTAAATATGAATAGTTGGTATTGCCAAGAGTGTATTTTATTGTTATCAATTACAAAGAGACATGTAAAACAAGTGACAGAGGATAAGAATGTCTTAAAGAAAAATATATATTACAGACTTTTATGGAAATCGAAAAATAGAGAAGATGGCGTGGCTTAACTTGGGATAGTTCTCGGACGGTCATAGGTCAAGGGTTCGCTGGTCATATGTTAACGCTGCTATGAATTCTTCATAAATGTTCAATCTGTTTCAGCAAACCATAAACTGACAATCTCAATTTTTCATAATGATTAATTATAGCATATAATACTTATGCTCAGTTGTACCAGTTACATACCAGTCACAATCATATCAACGATCTATGCTTTCATACAGCATTATGAAAATTAGCATAGTTATTTTTGTAATAATTTCATAGTTTAATTATACTTATAATTCAAATCTATGTTTTCAGATTTCAAAGAAATGACAACAAACAATCCTGTAAGTACCCAATTTCAGGAACGAGTTGCATCGTGTCATGAAACTAATGCTAGGTCTTCGCGTCAAAATTGAGTAGAAGGAATTCTGAAAAAGTATGCATATTAGGTCGTGCCTAAATAAAAACAGTCTTCTTATTACATACCTCATCCAATACTATCTTTTTCTGTGGGATAGCATGAAAACTAAAGCACACTACCATCAACGATATTTGCATAAACGTACTGAGTTCAGTGTGAGGAATTACAACTTGAAATGGGAGCAACTTGAGGACCCTCGAAAGGTATAAATACTACCTTTGTGTACAAAAATAGGACTGGACTGATTAAAAAATGTGTGACAGCATTGGCACAAGGAATCTGCAGCATTCAACCATTTAAAACTCTATCGCAAAGTTTTCCGAAGCAATAGTTAAAGCTGACGTTTTCATTGGACTTCAAATGAAGAGTTATTGACTGTCATGAGTTTCCCAAGCTTCTCAGAGCAAAGGAAAATGAGGCATGGATCAGTTTTCTTAAAGTAGTTACAGGATTTCTTGAAATCCATAAAGCGAAGAACTATGTTGACTTTGTTGAGAATCTGGATAGAATGTACAGCAAAATTGACTGCAGGATGTGTCTCAAAATACATATTCTAGAGGTCCACGTTCGCAGTTTTAAAGAGAACATGGGGCCTACCCCGAAGAGCTTTTTTCAACATTCTGAAAGTCGCTAGCAGGAAACCTACAATCAACAATATATTTTGGGACTTATTCGTGAAAATGATACGACATACTCTCGCAAATATTGCAAAACAACACATTTCTAGCTTATAGATTACATTATACTATTGATTTGAAGTATAAAATTCTCTCTTTCTTCTTTACATAAAGATAAACACTAAAATTTGTTCGTTGCATTACCGGCAAATTTCAATTTTTCCTTCTCCTGACCACAAAAGCAAATTTGTTGCAGGGAACTAAGACGTTTTCAACATTTTATGAAAGGACGAATTAAAAAATGATATTGCTAATCTCCAAACAAAAATTATGTTACAAGGTGCTATTGAAATAAATAATAGCCGTAAAGCATCGGGTATTACCACTAACTCATAAATTGGAATTTTTAAGCTGATACGATTTATTCTCGCTATGTAAACATTTTATTTGTGCTTGAAATCTGCAAACAATTGCTTTTTGCGCCATATATGTTTATTTAGGCAATTAATGTCATGAGGATTCAATTCAGTAAAGTACAAAAATTGCAAATGAAATAAATTTCGACTCTAGAGTACGTCTGATGTACAAATTGTATTTACTGTAGAAATTAAATAACTGGATGAAACTCCAGCAAAATCAAATGTGTTATTTACAGTGTTGCGTGTCGTTATATTGTTCTGTGCGCACATTTTTTTGTCTCCTTAAAATTAGCGGGTGTGATGACTATTCCATAAATGCTTATAAAAATTACTATTTTCCTTCTAATCATTGTCGTTAGAGACTTTTTAAAACTAGGCATTTCACACTTTTCCTATGTAATCAATCAAGTACCATTTGTGGTCTCAGTATCATTTGGAGAAAGACTACTTCAACGTTGAAGTGTAACATTAAAAGAAAGGCAAACTCTTGTTGGAAGCACATTCTCTTCTCTAATCAGCTCACACTCTTTTGAATAAATCACCAAATATTCCGAAAAAAGTGAATGTAAATACGTTTGTTGATTGTTTGAATGGGATACAAATTGAATAAATACTCTACCAATCTATATCAGAAAATGTAAAATCATTTGCCATGGATTTACACATGAAGTTGTGTACACATAGTTAAATAATTGTCTTTTATTTTATTTTCAATAATTAAAGTGATCTAACGATTAATTAAAACTTCACATTAGCACTTTTTTTGGTTAACGAAGTGTTTATTTGAATCATTTTAGTAGGTGTAAATTTCCAATTTTTTTCTTCAATATCCTAGTTATCTTTCGTAAGTTTATTGTATGATTAATATTAAAAGCAATACACATTTAGTACTAGTGTTATATTTTCTAAAATATTTTTGCTGATATTTTAAAAGTTCCATGTTGGTTTATATCAGTTTAAATACTTTCCTGTGCTGTCACAAGAAGTGCATATTATTAATTTCTCTCGGTTATACCTGGGATAAATGATTTAACAGCTGGTTGATGATGATGATGATATTATTTGAATGACAGATAAGTGATTTGGTGAGAAGAGTAAACGACAGAACCACAAAAACTTGACCTGCCGCAATCCCGCTGTGTCTACCATAAATTCCTCATGGATCGATCATGATATGAACTCAAGTATCCAAAGGTAGACAGTTAATGCTCTGGCCGCTCGGTTCAAGGTCAGTTGCGGGAGGGGGAGAGCAAGTAGGAGCGGGAGGGACACCGTGCTCTCCACAGGGGCAGTTTGCTTCGGGGCCTTCGGGGCCGGGGGCGCATGAGTAATGAGGCAGGCGATAAATTAAAAGCTAAACACTCTTCCGACGGCTGGTCCACGCGGACTGCGTAATTCATTTGCGACCCCCGGTTTCCAGGAGGCCGACGGCTCGCTTCACGGAAGCCACCTAAGACGGCGATCCAACCGTACGAAAGGACAGGAAGTGCCGCAATGAAGACGGAGGAGGAAGAGGAGCAAGAGGAGAATTGCGAGTATGAAGACACCGAATTAATCGCTGGAACTCTTACATGTCCTTTGTGCGTACGCACTCAGCTGGGAAGGCGAGTTGTTCTCGTTCCCGGTACCATTTACTTTCTCCCCCTCGTAGGCTCGAGTAAATGTCGCTGTAATCCTTTGGGATCTCTCCTGGCCCTTGGAGAGTAAATCAACGTGCAGCTCAGAACAGGATAGTGATTACGAAAGAAGAGGGAATGTTTTGGAAGGTGAAAAGAATGTGAACGTTAAGATAACCCAACGATTTAGAAGTAAAGGGGAAAACCACAATTCCGTAGCAGAGAAGTGACGAAATGTGATGTGAAATTGAACATTCAAATAAAGAGAGTGTACCGCAATAAAAGGCATTGAGTTAAAAAATAACTGGATGAAATGGCTTAAAATGCGTTTTTTCCATGGAAAATACATTCTTTGCAACAAAAAAGGGAAATAATAAACTCGTAGAGAACGGAAGAATGCGAAATGGAACATATAGGAGCACGTTACAAAGCAAAGAGATTGGTTAATTGATTGATTAGGGTTTCCGTGCACGTCAATTGCTAAGGTCATTGGTCCCATAATGGTAGTGCATGTTTTATCGTGAGAAATTGCTGTAATCTTCCTCCTCTGTATGCCAACATTTACGTTGCTTAGCGGGATTTTCCCCAATCAGGTATCTCCAACCATCGGGACGCTGCCTTTCTGCGTCAAGATCATAGCCATGGAGTGGTCTTCCCGCACGTATGGTAGGGTAGTGTATGTAAGTACAAGTGTGTATAAGGGGCGGGTATACGACAAGGAAGAGGAAGGAAAGATCGCGCGCGTCCCGTGCTCAGCTGTTAGGATTTTTGCCTACTCCGATATTTGCCTGGTGTTGTTCAGAAAAAAAAACATGGAAAACTACGGCTCAGAACTTCCGGCTGCTAGCATTTTTCTGACAACGGCTGAATTCCAACACAGTTACGTAACTTGTGTTAGGAATGCAGCCACCGTCGGGACTCGAACCCTATGACCTCCGGTCAGAGGCTCTACAGTGACATCAATTAATTCTCTGACCGGTCAAAGACGATCACTATACTGAATGGGCAAAAAATATTATGATGAGAAACGGAAGCAAATGAATGTGCAGACTCATAAACAAAGCACAGAAAGTGATCGAATATAAGTGGAACAGGAACAAAAAATGGTTAAGAAGATATCGAAAAACATGCTGTGCATTTCTTGTTTGAACAGAATTGAAAAGCGAGGAAATAAATGATGTACATGGACGAATAATTCCAAGCCGTGAGTAAAATATTAGCGTAGGGAAATATACAAAACCAGCACCTTAGAACGAATGGAGATAACGCAGAACAGAGAAGCTTTTGAAATGAAACACGAGGGGGAGCTACGTTGTTCGAGAGAACCGGCGTCCAGTGGAGGGCGCGAGGCGGGAAGCCTCCCCGCGAAAAAGACGAAAGTGGACGATGAGCGCGAAGATAGGGACGGGAAGCAGAAGGAGAGGAAAGGGCGAGTACGACGGAGCGTGTGAAGAGTGAAGGGTGAAGGAGGAAAGTGAAAAGCAGAAAGGTGGGGAGAGAGGTAGTTTCTAGAAGATAGACGAAATGAGATGAGTTGCTGAGTGAGTGAGAGTCCAGAAACTAGAGCAGGGCGCAGCGAAGAATGAGGAAGAAGGAGAGATGAGGTGGCGTTTTGCGGCGAGGACAGAGGTGGAAGAGAGAAGGAGCGATGATAAGTGAGGGATCGGAATATATTGAGACGACAAGTTATGAGCGAGATTAAGAATCTGTGGTGAGGAGTAAAGACCATGACAAGAATGAAAGTAAAAGGGGAAGGGTTAGAAGTGTGTAACGAGAGGTATGGGGTGCGGAGCGAGAGTATGACGAGAGCTATGACTGTGTGAAGAAAAGGATGAGGAGCAACGAGGGAGGGAAAGAGATGAGTACATAGGGGGTGATAGTGTCGGAGGCGAGAGGATTTGATTGATTGATTTTTCCGTGTTTCCGGGCGCGTCAACTATTTCGGTCATTAGTTCCGTTAGTGTCGTGCATGTTTTTCTATGGAGATGGTGGTGATCTTCCCCCACTGGATGGCGAGATCCGGCGCCAACCTAACGTCGGCTAGTGGGGTTTCCCCCTAACCAGGACTCTCCCACCAGCAGTGCACCGCCCCAGCCGGGACAAGCTCTAAGCTCCCGACCGGTCTGCCCGAACATGTCGTAGTGTAGTGCCTGTTAGTGTAAGTGTGTGTGTGTAAGGGGAGAGGATAGGACAAGGAAGGGGCAGGAAAGATCGCGCGTGGTCCGTGGCCCGTTTGTTAGGGTACTGCTCCGGCATTCGCCTGGTGTTGATCAAAGAAACCACGGACAACTACCGATCAGTGCAGCCGGCCGCTAGAATTCACCTCCAGACAGCGACTGAATTCGACCTAGCTGAAAAGCTAGTGTCGAAAATCCTGCCGCCGTGGGAAGTGGGAACCTAGGACCTCCCGGCCAGAGGCGCTGCAGTGACATCAGTTGATGCACTGAGCTACCGCTCCCGGTAGGCGAGAGGAGATCAACGATTCCAGGGACGAGGAGCTTAGGCTCGCGAACGCAGAACATGTGCGAGGCGGGAGGAGGTTCCGCTGGGATGGGGAGGCGGCGTGCACACGCATTCACGCGTCTAATCCGTGTCTGGTACCTCCCACCTCATCTATCACTCCGCCCCTACCACGACTCAGCGCATGTTCCCAGCAAGGAAAAGCCACTCCTCTCTTGTTACTATAGGTTTTTGCTGGTCTGGAGTAGTCATTATGCAATCCCTTAGCTCTTTTACTATGTAAACCAGAGGCCTATCTTGATTACGCCACCCTTTCGTGTAAAGTTTATAGCAACTTATACATTTGTGTGTCTAAAAACAATAGGAAGCTCTGAGAGTATTCACCATTTCTGTTTTGTCTTTTGCCTCATCTGACTGGATCATTAGAACTATTGTAAGGAAATAGATGATAATTTTGCATTATCTGACTGGATCATTAGAACTATTATAAGAAAATACGAAATAAAAATGTAAAACTTATGCCATTTAACTGGATCACACGTGAATTTTATCTTAACCTATTACCTGGCGGAAAGCCGCTTGAAATACCTGAGCGATGCTTGAAATTTTGGACATCAATTGTTTCTAGAAAAGTGTTTTTAAACCCAAATAATGATCATTTGAGGTCAGTTTGTTAGCTCATCTTAAGGACTCGTGACAGGATAGCGCGCTCACGTACCACTGATTAGGAAAGAACTCCGGGACAGTGGGCTCGAAAAGATGGGTCTAGGGAGCGTAGTAATGCTTTCACAGAGACGCGGATTTTTAGGAGAGAAATAAAATAAAAATTGGATCACCAATGTGCAAGTAGCTAATTGTTTTACAGTCGTTTGTTGTTATATTCGCTTAGTTCAGATACTTTAAATGCGTGTTCCACGAGAAAGGTCATGACGCGAAAAAATGCGGTACCATGAGTATACTAGGAACTTAGCAGTTATTGTAACATTCTTCAATAAAATATGGAATATTTTATGAAAAGAGAATACTAGAAAAGCACTGTATACAATATATTAACGTTGTTGGATATTATTATTATTATTATTATTATTATTATTATTATTATTATTATTATTATCATCTTCATTTCTCAGTTAAACTGGGCAAAAGGAATCTGTTTTTGGTGTCATAGAACCAGATTCTGCTCTTCTGAAAAGGGAATTCACCCTATCCTACTTGAGCTTACTGTAAAAGCCTTAGATCAATGTGACAAGTCTGAATTAAGACATTTGTCCAACAGTTTGCAATTTTATTGGTAGTTCAAAATTTCTCAAACTCTTTTTAAATGTTTTCGTCATCACTCTCTCATGCCTGGTGATGAGATCACCTAGGCATATATGAGAACTTTCTCCAACCGTAATATCTGTTTCAATTGCATTTCTATCTCCTTATACTTCCTTATCTTCTCTAATTCAGGTTTCCTAATGTTATGGGTCAGAGGAACTGCAATATCAATTACAGAGGCTACTTTATTGGTTTTATCTATGAGAAGGATAACAAGCCTGTTATAATCCACTGTTTTGTCCGTGATAACAAATCGGTCCAAGTACATCACTTAGATCTTTGTTTCCAATACAGGTGCTGGACATTATTTATAATACGGTGTAGTTGTTGTTTTTGTTATTATTATTATTATTATTATTATTATTATTATTATTATTATTATTATTATTACTAGCTATACCTGCAACTTAGTTTGGGCGAAGTCTTGAATTATTTTGGATTAATTGAAAAAAAAACAGAAAAAAATGGGAAAATAATTATTGGACAATTTTTAATGTTAGAATGAAATTTGCAATAACATTTCTTTATGCATTATGTTTCTAGTTCTAGATGCAGGAACCAGGTCAAATACTTTTGGGAATCATTCACTCGAGAGCATGCTACATACCATACCTACTACCAGGGCTTGATATCAGGGAAACGCGCCGGAACGGCGTTCCGGTACCTCTTTGCATAAGAAGTAGTACAGATAAAAGCAATGAGCCAGCAGAGGCTTTATTACTTCGATTTTTACATGAAACGACGTAGACAAATGTAAAATGTATAAATGCATTTCCATTCTCGGAAGCTTCGAATTTCTTAGAAAGACAAATGTAATTTTGTGTTCTTGGAATTATGTATGCGTAACCAATAACATGAAATTTCTAAATATTTTTTCTCAATAGATTTTTGACCATCGAAATTTATAGTTTCAATTTAATGCTATTATTCTATTTTAGTAAGATAATCGATAAAGCCGAATTCAAAGTTCAATTTAAGCATAACATCAGGTTCTAATATTTGACACTTAAATCGACCGTAATTAAGATGGATAAATAACTTTGGGTTCACCTATCATCAGAATAAAAGGATTATTAGAGAGTTAAAGGTTACTCAAATAGGATTGTAAGACCTCAAATGCTAACTAAATTGGATACAATAGATTAATTTTTAGGCAAGCAATTATAACAAAATAAACTGAACAAAATATAAAATGCACTTTCCACGTTAGTTCTAGCCGTGTAAACCCGTCAAAGCTGTCATTTTTACTTTCTCACAACTGTTTACGAAGCATAAGGAAATTATTGCGGAAAAAAACTGCAAATTTGTGACACAAAAACTCTTATTGCCGAACACTAGTAACGAAAAAGTGAATACGTATTGTCCCTGCGAATAGTAAATTACTTCCTTTAACACGTGTTGTCAGAATGCATGGTTTGTGAATACTTGATATCGAAAAATCGATTAACCGTCTGTGTGTGAACAACGCTAGCGGCTAAACCATAAGCAACATTTTCAACAAAATTGATAATGCCCAATCAATCTGACTGATGTCGCGGCTCCTTGAATTTAAAACCGATGAAGAATGTATGATTAATTTACAAGAACCTCTATCATGTCGCAATATAAAAGTATATGAAGTAAAACTAGTAAACTGTCGAAAAAGATGAACATTAAATAATACAATTATATACAATATACATAATGTAAATTATATTTATTATAAAGATTATTTATAGTTTAAAATGTATAAATTCATAAAGAAAAATAATAAATTTATTAAAAATTAATCAATTTGTGACTCGTTCCGGGACCTTGAATTTTAGAAATCAAGCACAGCCTCTTACTAAAGCACCTTTTACATACATGAACGCCTACATTAAAAATAATCTACCAATGTGTTTTATTGACTTTTATTTAAAAACACAATTTATCGGTTAACTGAAATATCTTGACCTGAAATGAAAAGTTTATGGATATTATTGGAATTCTTTGCAAGAAAACTTTTCTCTTCTTTTGCACTGCTGGTAATAATAAGAGCTTCACTTCATATATATTGCGCGGTAATGCAGTGACTCTCAAATGTATTATACTAAAATGTTTATGTATATATTTTTTTTCCAAGGGCTTTTATCCAGCCGACAGCCGGCTGCCTTTTACGTCCCAAAGGGACGCATATTCGACCGTACACTAGGCAAACACTCTTGCGGGCTCCTCTGATCTGGGGCCAGCAGAACGCGAGGCCCTCCGCGACAACACACACACAAAGTCAAGGGACAAACAGCCATGCCCAAGGCGGGACACGAACCCGCGACCCTTCGGACCGAAGCGCTGAGTCGGTACTCGCTCTTAGCCATCTCGGCCATTCAGGTCGGCTTATGTATATTTACATGCCTAAATAACATGAAAGGTACTCCGATTCCAAGTAACTTTTCAGTTTTCACATGGCTTATCCTCCAGTATTTGTTTCTATTCACAACCTTGGACTAACATGAATCACGAGCCACAAACTGATAGTGCGCACTGCAACCATACTGAGCGTAAAGTTAGAATGAGAGAAGAGTTACGATTCATCCCTTTGGGAGAATTTCTACAAATCCATCAATATTTTGATTAAAATTGACAACCGCGTCGATAAATTTCTTACACTAACGTGCGTCAGAGAGTTAATGCCGTGATTTATATGTATTGTTTGCGCCAGAGAATTTGCGGGATTTCGTCTCGGTGAAATGTTATTCAGAGGTCGTGAGCGAATTCACAGAATCACGCAGCGTTTCTGTCGTGCAATTCCCGAAGAGCAATCATTCTCTCACAATAATTACGCCAGAGTCACTACTGCCCTTCTATTTATAGCCTATTGCCAGAGTTCACTACTGCCCTTCTATTTATCGACAAGCCTATTGCTTTATTTTCTTTTTCATAGAAATTGTAAAAAGTAGAAATAGTTCAACAGCAAATATATGGACATGCATTTTCTAGAAACTGGATTTGCTTTTGACATGCGTAACACGTTTTCATTCTGCAAAACTGATGCATGGGAACTGAATAATACAAATAGAGTATGCAAGAACGGAAGATTGAGAGACAAGTGTCTTTCCATTTTCCATAAATAGTTTATGCGTTTATCGTACTTCTTTTCACTATATGAATATAACACAATTGAGGGCACAAATATCTGATCTACTTTAACTGATATGCTGCATATTTATGTGTTTGATTATGAATGCAATGAAATTTCTCGGTCTGTTATAGAAATAGTGCGTAATGCTTTCGACATCAACTGGGTGGGACCATTGCCTAGCCACATGTAGCTTCCGGTCACCTGACTATTGATATCTCGCGCTCAAGACTGAAAACCTCGCAATATTTGTATATCTGAAGAGCATATTCAAGGGAGTGGCTCTGTAGAGATAATACCTTTCCTATCAGGTCTAGAAAGTCTTCAATACACATTTCCTTTCCATTTTCCATTACATTATATTTAATATATAGTATTTTACGATAGAAACAGTGTTATTTTTAAGTTAAGATTACGATTAGATTATACACGATAATTGGGACTGTAATGAAACGAATGAAATTGTGTGCAGAAATTAAATAAACAAGACTAAATACAAAGAAAGAAAAAGATACGACACACCTCAATAAGCACTTGCTCATATATGCTCTTCCCGTCCTGGAGGTACATTTTGATTATAGTTTTACGTTCATATCTTCTGTGTACTTTTTTCCTTATTTGACTTTTTAGAATAATATATTTGCCAGAGTCTATTCGTAAGAATGTACTTGGATATTTAAAAACAATCATCCGCAGTCATTTTATTCGCAGTAATGGCAAAAATCTGTATATAAGGCATATATAGGAATAAAAAAATGAATGTGCCAAAGTCAAAGACGTACTTCTGAAAGCAAGTTTTGGTTGGTTGGTTGTTAGTGATTCCGGTCACGTAAACTACTGAAGCCATTAGTCCCGTAAGTGTATTACATTTTTTCATGGGGGAAGTCGTGGTAATCTTCCCCCGCTGGATGGCAAGATCCGGCACCGAACCAACCGTCGGATAGCGGGGTTTCCCACAACAAGGTATCTCCCACCAGCGGGTCAAGCTCTAAGCTCCCGACCAGTCTCCCGGCATGTGTGGTAGTATAGTGCATGTTAGTGCAAGTGTGTAAGGGGTGAGAATAGAACAAGGAAGAAGGAAAGATCGCGCGCGGTCCGAGGCCCGTTTGTTAGGGTACTACTCCGGCATTCGCCTGGTGTTGATCGAAAAAATCACGGAAGAGGTACCGATAAGAGCAGCCAGCCTCTAGAATTCTCCTCCAGACAGCGACTGAATTCGACCTAGCTGAAAAGCGAGTGTCGAAAATCCTGCCGCCGTGGGGAGTGGGAACCTACGACCTCCCGGCCAGAAGCACTGCAGTGACATTAGTTGACGCCCCGAGCCACCTCTGCCGGTGGCAAGTCTGGTGTATCCAGGGGTCACGTGCACACGAATTGAGCCGTAGTTGGAGGACCGGCGAGCGTGCGTGTCCGTGGTGGCGTGCGGGTCGTGTGAGCGGCCGCTGTCAGATATTCGAGACCCGGAGAGCAAGATTCCGTGTACCAGAAGCGCGCGCAGTCGATGTTGGAAGGATTTGAGTTGCGTTAGGGCGTCGCAGGCGCGGCTGCAGATCTCGATCGCACCACTCCGGGCGACCCCACTCACCGCTCCTCCAATTGGCGAGTCATGCGCTCAATCAAATCATTGATTATTTTGTGACCGGGCGCGTCAAATCGTATGAACATTAGTTCCGTAAGATTAGTGTACGATTTATCACGGGTTGTGGTGGTGTTCTTTTCCCGCTGGATCGTGAGATCCGGCACCGATCTATACGTCCTGTCGGCTTGCGGATTTTTCTCCATGTACTTGTAGTTTTCCGTGGTTTCTTTGATCAACACCAGGCGAATGCCGGAGCAGTACCCTACTAAACGGGCCACGTACCGCGCGCGATTATTCCTTCCACTTCCTTGTATCCTCTTCTCTTACACACACACTTATACTAACGTGCCCTACACTACCACATATTCCAGGAGACCGGTCGGGAGCTTAGAGCTTGCCCCGGCTGGGGCGGTGTCCCGCTGGTGGGGGAGTCCTGGTTAGGGGCAAACCCCACTAGTCGACGGTAGGTCGGCGCCGGATCTCGCCATCCAGTGGGGGAAGTTCACCGCCATCTCCCGAGAGAAAAACATGCCCTACACTTATGGGACTAATGACCAAAGCAGTTGACACACCTGGAAAGACGAAAAAATCAATCAATTAATCAATCCATGTACACGAGGGCGAGGTGAGAGTGGGTTCAAGGGCGGTGCGAGGGCGGGACGAGGGTGAGGGCGGGGCGAGAGCGGGGCGAGAGCGGGGCGAGGCCGGGGAGAGGGCGGGTGAAGGCGGCGCGATAGCGAGGCGAGAGCGGGGCGAGGGTGGGGCGACAGGAGGGCATGGCGAGGGCGGGGAGAGGCCGGACGAGGGCGTGGCGAGGGCGAGGGCGCGAAGAGAGCGGGAAGAGGGCGCGACGTCCAATTAGGCAGGCTCGTGCTCGAGAGCTGCCTGCGCCTCCCCCACTCGACCGTCGCCGCGTGGACCCGCGTTGCGAGTGCTGGGCCGGCCACGCAACGCACTGCAGGGATGCGTGTGGCAGGGGTCGCCGGTGATTCGCATGGGCCGGAACGGAGACGTGTGAGCGGTGAATCTATTTGTTTATTTTTATATTTACTGATACAAAGGTTTCTTTATCTCTTGTTCGCAGCTAACAGTTTCCTGTACGCTGCATTAAGACAGAAAGTAAACTAGTGGTGCTACAGAATGGCACAGACTTTCTCGTACTAGTTTTTTAAAGTCTTTGGTGTCGGCTAGCTTTTGGTTCTGCCCCATCCTTTTGCCAGTTGCTATCTATCGCGGTCCAAAGGACCATGTTTTTTAAATTTTCTCAATATTACGATTTCCTAATAGTAGAACCAAAATATTACTTGAGAATATATATTAAGAATATTAAAGAGTAAAACCTCGTCCTAAATGGCAATTTTCATTAAAAAAAATTGGACTTATTTTTAAGAAAACGGAGATATAGCCCTACGATAAATGCAAAATTTTATGCTTTTTTAACAGAAACTTTTTGTTTTCAAAAATCTTCATTTAAGGTAATTTGAGTCACTTTAACTAACAAACGCAATAGTGTTTACAAATCGCTGGGAAAGTGCATGTGAACGGCGTGAGAGATATTTAAAAAAATTACATTTGTGTAATTTTTGAAGAAACAAAAAAATAGTCCTAAATTAACTTTTTTGCCATTTTAAAGAGTGCCATTAGTACTAGTCCAAGAAACGTTTGAAGAAAAAATTTAGAGCCATTGTTTAGAAAATGCTTTTTGAGCGTTTCTGAAAATGCGGAACTTTGAGCTCATTTTCACAAAAAACAGTTAAAATTTTGAGAAACTTTCTATAACACAATTTAAAGTACATGTACCCATAAATACAATGTTATGAACAAATCCCCTCTAATGTAAATATGAACAACGTATGAGACATGTCAAACAAATTACATTCGCCGAACTCGCTCAACGAAGGGTACGGGTCTTGTAGCAGCAGATAGTTACGCAGAGTTCAAGACTCAATAAATCCTTTTGCGTATGCACAGTGGGAGTTTTTTGTTTTGTTTGATTTTGTTGTTTTAACGTTTTGTTTGTAATCTACATGATTCGAATTGGTTATGGCTACCGAAGTTGCTAATAGAACTATTTGTAAACGCGTTTCCCTTCCGTTTTGTTTTGCATGAATTAGGAGAAGCATCGGCTAAGTTGATGTGAATTTTATTTTACTTATAATGTAGAACGTATTTTTTTGGCAAATCCTTATTAGATAAATTCTGCCATGTACATGCATTATATTTGCTACGGTTACCATGGCAAAATTATTAAAATATTGCAAGTTGTGACCTACGAAGTATAATATTTAGATATTTCATTTTAAAGCTTGCTTTCTTTTCGTTGAGGTTATGCATAAATATGCTCACGGATTTCCCGAATTCTGAGATTTTCTCCTAAACATATTCAATGAAAATTATTAATTCAGGAACTACAACTATTCTTTGATATTTTAACACATTACTCTATCTTTCATTTATTGAATGCAATATTATTGCCATTAAAAAAATATTAACTTATTTCATACATAAGTATTTATTTTCTAGTATTACTTGTGTTCGATTTATTTATTATTTGCACAATGTAAAAGCAAAATTTACATTTTAATTTAGAATTGGTTACACAACACATACCTCACTCTATTATAAAAAAATGCTTGGATGCGCGTATCATATTTTGTTTGTAATTTTCGTTGCTGTATTAAATGCAATTAATTAGCAATAATAATATAGATTACCACAGAAAACACAAAATTCAAAACATCGCCACTCTACATTTAATGTGAGTTAATTGAACTAAATACATGGGATTTGGGCAAATATGCATTAAAACAAATTCCTCTCTTGGTGTGTTACGGGTGGTTTCTAATGAAAATTTAGGTCAATAAACTATTATTTGTACGATTAAAATTTATATTTTGCTTTTTATTAATCTAGCTAGTTAGCTATTTACTACAAAGTGTGCAATTATATTTTTTGTCTGAAGCCAGAAATAAAACAGATATTGATATATTATCAATACGCAATCTAACAACCGCTCATCATTTACATTCCACTGTCGCGTCGCCATTTTTTACTAGCTCCAACAGGCAAACCACATGCACAAAATTTACAGGAAAACCGCGATAGAGTAGACAAGCAGGTTTTCAATGAAATGTAACGGATTCGCAGAAATGTTAGATGGCTAGCAACAAATACATTTTATGCTAAATATAATGCCTGAGAATGCGAGTGTTCAGAAGCAAGTGTCTTTTTTATTTTATTAATTTTTTAATATTCCTTTCAGAGAATATTCATGTGTGTTCTTTTTCAGCAAGTAGTCAAGGAAAAAATAACTAAAATATAAATTTAGAGAGAGAATAGATTATATTTCAGAGAAAGGAATAACTCCAAATATCATAACCAGTCTTTTGTAAAAAATGTAAAAAGTGCAAAAAATATGTGTCGTTAATTTTTTGGAAATAATTCGATATTTCAGAAATTTTTTTTACAATTGTCAGAGTATCATATTTTAATTTTTTTTCATTATTGGTTCCCAAAGTTTCATTAACGAATTTAAAGGCATTAAATATTGAAATATTAAAAATTGATTTGTTTTTCACTGAAACAAATATCTCAAAACACTAACGTGTAATAAATGGGTAGAAATTCATTGACCACGCCTTCATATTTTGCTCACTGAACGTTTATTTCACACTGCATTCAACTACCCACCAATATTGCACAACCATCTTAACTACATAAAAGCATATTGTAACTTACTCACAAAATTATTGATGATAAGCCACGTACATGTATAATTTAGTAGGTAAATTTATTTCGACATTCAAAGTACTATTATTTGATATAATATAATTTTCATTTTTTACATAATCTATCAGACGTATGAAACACTTTCCACAACATTCCTCTAAATTCATTATCCATTCATAAAATTGGATAGCTTCATTGGCTTCAGAATACTCGTTTGTGCTCTCTTAGGCTTCTGCATTGTACTCATTTGTTTATTAGCTTGGGTTTTTTCTGATTCGGGAAAAGTGTGACATACCAATATGTGGGACATTGTATTGCGTGACATTTATTGTAAACAGGGTGAATGACATATGTAAATATGGCGGCCTAGCAACGGTAGACGAGTTGTCGTCAAGGTCAACGAACTTCATTGCTTTGAACCACGGGGCGCGGCTAGTTGATAAAGTAAACTGTTTGGGGATTGGCCGAGAAAGCAATGACAGTCTGGTAGTTGAATTTGTAAGTAATTTAGGGATTGGCTAGGCATGGGATGACAATGTATTTCGACGGAAGTGGGTCAAAGTTTTTCTGACAAGAAACAGTAAAAAGTATAGACCGAGTTTTGAAGGGCTGAAAGAGGGTAATACGGATATATTCCGACTTATGCCGTGGTGCTGTGCGGATTGTGTGTAGATAATTGATGTTGGGAGTTTGGGAATTGTGAACGCCTACTTTGGAGCGTATGGTTGTCGGACTTTGAATATTGACGTAATGTGCGAAAATTGGAACTTGGAAATATTTCGAGTGCAGCAGCTAGAATTGTGAACTTAGGTGAATTTGTTAGCAACAGGACTGGGAGTATTTGAAGCAGATAATAGTTTACTGAACTTTAATATTTTAAGCATACGCGTTGAAAGAACTGGGAACTTTTAAAAGGAAAATTAATTAAGACTTATCAACTTATGAGGCGGTGAGGATCAGTGACTTGAGTACACTTGTGTCAGAACGGAAGAAAAGAAGATGGTATTTGGACCTGGAGCCATCGACACCGGGGAAGATTGAAAATGGTTCTACGCGGCGACATCGGCCAAGAGCGCGTGAAGACGGGTACTGCAGTATAAGGTTTGAAACTGGTCATGACCGAAAGTACGTTGCATATTGTTACCAATGGACATTGAATAAACTTACACGTTTCTGTGAATAGAAAAGATGATTTTCATTTAACCAATTCCAGCAAATGAGTAGCTAGAAATGTATATTTGCTTTTCAGATTCCTCGGTCACTCTGTACAGATGGCAGATCGAATAATCGATCGGCTATTAGTAGGCAAGTTTTCTTTTCTGGCTGTAACGTCTCAGTCGTCAGAAAGACACAGTTACGTTATTATCGATTTCCCGTCGGTCGCATCTCCTTCCAGAAGGAACAGAAGGAGAGGTATTTTCAAGCATGATTTAAAATGTATATTCTTAAAAACGACGTAATAAAATGGTATATAAATAACATATAAGAACACTGAACAACTAGTTAAAAGTTGAACATTGTGATAGACAATAGTACGTACTCGTAATTTTTTTACTTTATGGTTGGTTGACTAAATGTTATTATTGAAAGAAAATATTGATATTTAGATATTTATTTAGTCAAAAACAGTAAAAAACTAAGTGACATATGGGGGAGAAATCATTGTTTCTTGTTTCCTGGTGCGTCAACTGTTAAAACGTCAACTGGAGCATTAAGTAAGTGTCGTCAACTGTTAAGAGCGTCATGTAAGTGTAGCGCATGTTTTATCTTAGGAGTAGCGATGTCCTTCCCATTCTGAATGGTGATATCGGGCGCCGACCTTGCTGTGTATCGCAGCATTTGTGCCCACGAGGTTCGGTGAGGTGGGCACACTGTACCGGACAGTATAGTTGCGGCCCACTGTGCCCGCTGCAGGGTTGCGCCGGGGGCCGCGGCTAGAGAAGGGATGCGCAGTACGGGAAGACGCCACCAGAAGCAGAGCAAGCGGCGGCGCTTTTCCGTGGACACCGGACCGCGTGGGCAAGGCGGTCACAGGAGGGGCATTTCCCCTCGATTTCCCGCCGCGGAGGCGGGAAGTGAGAGACTCGCTCCGATGCATCGGGGCGTATATATAGGGCCCTGTCCGAGGCGGTAGACGGAGACATTTCGGAAGCAGTAATAGAGTTCCTAGTGACAGTAGTGAGTTCTGGTTGACGTGAATGTGCTACGGTGTGTGATTCTTCCGGCGGACTGAAACTTGGCATCGCATAGGTAAATCTTCTGGAACTATGGTTGTGACCTGGCTTGTATATTAGATTGGATTTGGATTGTGGCTTAACTGCAATAAACTGATTGCAAAAGAACTGTTGTTTTTTTTGTACATAACAGTTCTACTCGTTGAGGAATTATCCTATCCATGTACATCCCACGAGACGGTCACTGCCTCAGCCAGAACAACCTTTAAACTCCAGACTGGCCTCCCGATATGTGTGGTAGTGTAGTGCATGTGAGTGTAGATGGGTGTAAATAAGTGGTGAGAATATGACAAGGAAGAGTAAGGAAATATTGCGGTTGATCTATGGCCCATTTTTAAAGATATAGCTCCCATGTTCACCTGGTTCTCATCAGAGAAAACTACTTAACAGAACAGCCGGCCACTAGAATTCTCCTCCAGACAGTGGCTGCACTCGACCTAGCGTTGATCTACCTAGTGTCGAAAATGTAGTACCGCCGGGAGTCAAACCCTCAGAGCTCCCGGTCATAGGCAGTGCAGGAACATCAAATGATGCCTTGAAGCACCTCAGCCGGTGGAATGAAAATATAAAAAACTAAGTTTTCATGAATTAAATTTCGATTCTTGAAGGTGTCATCTAGGGTAAACGAACATGAATATTCCTCCAATCTGTAATTATTTAATGAGATATGAATTATATAAATCATAATCTTTATATTTTAATTTTGATGTCAAAGAAAATATATTGTTTTACCTATTGTTATTGCCCTGCTTTACTCACGTATCAGTTTAATAACAATCTTCCTTTATACCAGTACTCTCATATTGCCGAGTAACATTAATACTATTGATGGTTAATATCTATTTCCACACCACAGTTTGGCATACGACAGGTCAATACTTGCTTTGTCGTATGTAGACGCGGCGTTCTTGTGAATCAGAGATTTCTAGAAATTTACTTAACTGAAAGAATTGTTGATTGATTGCAAATTATTGTTAATTAACCAGCCGTTTCTCAAGAAATAAATATAATCTTTATTTAACCATTTGAATGAAAACAGGTCAGAATTACGTACTCGTTTAAGTAAATAATAACTTGGTAATTACTAGCCTTGGATATAATGCAATGAAATTTTGTTTTTAATAGCTTCTATACGATATTCGTGCTCTTGAAGCTTTCTCGGGTGAACCCGTTTGCAGTCCCGTGAGTCTTCTCTCATCTATCGCTGTTTCACATCGCTCATCAGCTATGCCACATCGCTGATATTATTTAAACGTCCTATCCTGGGATGGTTACTATATTTATTATTATTATTATTATTATTATTATTATTATTATTATTATAATATATTAGTATTCTCACATTTTATTTTCTCCCACATTCTCGAAACATAAACCGGTAGCGGTAGCTCGGTGCATCAACTGATGTCACTGCAGCGCCTCTAACCGGGAGGTCCTAGGTTCGAGTCCTGACGGCGACAGCATTTTCGACACTAGCTTTTCAGACTAGACATATTCTTTGCAATAAATTCAATTCCGCTTTACAATCTAACCTCTTGAGAGCCAGAACATAATCTTGAATAGTATTCATATTATTTACAGGACTATTTGGATGTATTTTCTGACAGTAATTTAGAGCATTATTGCACTTTAAACGTTTAAGATGCTACACAAGAGGCGTGGGTTGATAAATTATATAGTTTTTAGCATGTAGCTGTGACGTCTAAAGAAGATCAATAGAAGTTTACTGTAAAGAATGCTTACATTCCCGACATCATTCAACCAGGTATCATCGTCAACCAGGTATCTCCCACCAACGGGGCACTGTCCCAGCCAGGACACCGGGAGCGGTAGCTCAGAGTATCAACTGATGTCATTGCAGCGCCTCTGACCGGGAGGTCCTAGGTTCGAGTCCTAGGTTCGAGTCCTGACGGTGACAGGATTTTCGATACTAGCTTTTCAGCTAGGTCGAATTCAGTCGCTGTCTGGAGGAGAATTCTAGCGGCCGGCTGCTCTGATCGGTAGTTGTCCGTGGTTTCTCCGATTAACACCAGGCGAATGCCGGAGCAGTACCCTACCAAACGGGCCACGGACCGCGCGCGACCTGTCCTTCCTCTTCCTTGTCCTATTCTCTCCCATTACACACACTTACACTAACATGCACTACACTATCGCATATTCCGGGAAACCGGTCGGGAGCTTAGAGCTTGTTCCGACTGGGGCGGTGCCCCGTTGGTGCGAGAGTCCTGGTTAGGGGGAAACCCCACTAGCTGACGGTAGGTCGGCACCGGATCTCGCCATCCAGCGGGGGAAGATCACCGCCATCTCCCAAAGAAACATGCACTACACTAACGGGACTAATGACCGAAGCAGTTGACGCGCCCGGAAACACGAAAAAATCAATCAATCGAAACATAACGATAAACCACTTATTCCCCTTCCTAAACTCGATAATATATCATTACAAGTTCACCACGCCGTATCTCACAACGCGTCCCTTTCTGGCGCGAATATTAAAGAATACCTCCTTACGATGCATTTGCTCGTTGCAGAAAGAGACCGACCTAATACTCATCCCGGTCACGACTACGCCTTCCAACTACATTTTATTTTCCTATCTACAAGGGGCTTGCTCATCTATCCAAGTCAGTGATCTCAGAATTATAGCTAGATGAGCAACTGCAATGTTTGACGTGCTGAAAATCGTGACGAACGTTTTTCATTAGGTTGCCTGCGTGAACGTTTAGTTACAGACTGTCTTTCAAATTACATGTGTCGTGTTTTGTTAGTAATTATTACAAGCGTCTCTCTAAACGAAAATTTCAAAGTATTGCGTAACATTCGGTTGTAAAGAGCGCCAAACAACTGTAAACTACATGCAGGTGTTATTAGATGAGACATTGTTTGGTAGCCTTTACTTTAATTTTTTAGTTTACCGACGACTATTATTTGCAAAAATTGATCTAACGTAATTATTAAAGATGTGTAAATCAAGAACATTCCCCTGCGTGTATATTGTAAACGTCTCTAAGAAGTTAAAGATTGGATTTAGTTATTGTATGTAAACGAAATTTCAAAATATTGGTTACTTTCAACTTTTTATTGTTTCATTGAACATAAAAGAGAATAAATATTGATAATTGAAATGAGACGATAATTCCCGCTATTTTGTTCTGAGATAACTAGGACATAATAGATGTGCACCATCATGGCGGACCGTCACGATTTTTGAGCTCAGAGTGTTGTCTCCAGTCTACACTAGAGCTCAATGATCCAAGCAAACTATGACGTACGGATTGTATGCGTTCCTTCTCCGTGGCTACACTATATCTGCCATCATAGCATCCCGTCCGTCCATGTAGTCTATCTTGCCCCCTGTATAAACAAACTACAATATCGTAAAATCAAATGTTTATATTAGCGTGGGAAGGTCTTCTAGCTTACCGCACTATATCTTCGGTATCATACACGTGCGTTGATTACAACGGCAAGCAGAAAACGTACGGGCCACCCCTCGACTATAATGAGCTCTCCCGCAGCGGAGGAGGGCGTCTTGCGAGAAGCACAAGCGTTTGCCTGCAGCCACGTCAGTCCTCCTCCTCCTCCCCTCCTCCTCACCCTCCCCGCCCCCCGTCGCCCGGGGGCCCGTCACCGCGTCCTCACGGCGCACAGCCCGACACAATGCAGCGATTACCTGGCGCCGACGCCCCAGGCTCCGCCCCTTGTTTCAGCCCGCCCCCGGCCTCGCTCCGCGCCCCCCTCGGATGCCGCGGGTGGGTGCTTATTTCCGGCGCCGCCCCCCGCCCCGCCCCAGGCCACGTGGTCCGTTTGTCGGTAACCAGTCGCGTAACTGCGAGCCCGCGTCTCGCGTGAATTATGAATTGGAATGCTTTGTGATGCGTTCCGTGCATTGAAACGCACCTGTGTGCTGTGTAAATCAATGTTGGTAATAATTAATTTAATCAAAATTGGATTCAAAAGCGAAAACAAAGTGCGGAAACCTTGATGGAATGTTTTTTTTTTCGGGGAATAATATGTAAAATATTTGTAGAAAGCTGGTTCAAGGATTTGCCTCGTGTTCGGAACTTTTCTAAAGGGGTTGTACTTACGTATTTCCATAAAAGTTATTCACCCGGTAGTGAAACGAAATGAAGTACACCAAACGTGACTCAAGACACAAATGAACTTACCAAAGTTTCGAGATAATGAACCCTAGGTGGAGCTTGGTTTTTGTACGTTGCAATATGTAATTGAAATCATGTTTTTTGTAGTTGTATTTCGTAACGAAATATTTCATAATGCAACAATAGTCATGTAATAAAAAATTAAATTATCATATCACGAGCAAATATATTTTATTTCCTCAAGAATTTATTTTAATTTCCTGTATGTTTTGAAAATAAATGCTAATGAATTCAAATTCAAACAAAATTGTAAAATTTGAAGATGTACAAACATATTTTTAGTAATCTAATTATGAAAATAATTTGAATATTACATCTCGTATTCAAATATATGCAACGAAAAAATTATCAAATAACGCACATTACATTCAACTGAATGTAAATGCATTCAAGTTACTATTAAGGAGAAATGAGCAGAAATGAGTTTGATACACGATCAATTAAAGTGTTTTAAAATATTCCCGCTTTTATAACTAAACAAAATAGACTGTTTACCAGAAAATTAAAATATGCTATTTTTGACGTGATTTTCAGTACATGAAAAATATAAACATAATATAAAGATTTTATGTTCATTGTCGTTTTAACAATTTACCACTACAACAGTTAATGTTTCAATTTTTAACAATGATTTTTTCCGTGTTCTCTCTATTACGTTTGATCGTGTAATTGCTGAAAGGTGTATAAACTTCATTTCAATGCTGCATTTTGTTTTCATGTGATCCATAGACCGATTTTTTTAAGCGAATATTTCTTTACAGATAAAAAAGATTGTATTGGAGCAATACATTTTATTATTTATCTCTTTGGACTAGTGGTTTGGGCCCTAACCAATTGGTCTCATATATAACTACTGTTGTTGCAGGTGGCAAGGAGTTTGAACTACTGCAGCTGGTATTCAGTTTTCATTACGGTATTATCGTATCAATACCCGGATGTATTACTGTGTTAAACGTTCCAAGTCCATTTATCTCGACTTAATGCATTTACCATGCCCTCATAAGGATATTTAAGTAGAACAATCCGTGAACACATTTCTTAAGAAGTTTACTTATATCATTACCTACCGTGAAATTCACGAATATTTTATAAATGTTTACAAAAACCACGTACTCAAAGATAACTAATTGAAAAGTTACTGTTACTTAATACGAATATATCAACCAAGTATGAATGAATTATGCAGGGTATTTCAGAATAAATGTCCCAAATATCTAGAGCATACAGGAGGGGAGACATTTTTGGCAATGAATATGTACTAAGACATTACATGGAAACTACACACGTTACATGCGATCCTCATAGTTATGTAATACCATTCGCAGTATTGTTCAGTAGATAATGAAACGACATTTATTGCATCACAACATTACCTGCTGAATATTGGTGCTTAAGTAGGGGACTAACAATCATGGGCAAATGTCAAATGTGATACTCCCTTAAAAAATATTTGTTGTTTTGTTGCTCCTGTTCTATACCTCGACAGCCCGCTAGGGCCCTTGGCCGACTAACAGTGACCCAGATCACGGCCATGGGATGAGGAGTTTGTGTGGTTAGCACGAAGACATCCCTTTACTGTATACACTGGTCTTCATAATCTTATGGTGGGCATTTTCATGGTCAAACAGCAATAGATACTGGGACATTTGTAAGAAAAGCGCACAGTTATAATTTGTCTCGCCCGGAAATCAAATCCGGAGTTGCACCGTGGAAAGCTAGCACGCGAACCAACGTGCCATCGAGGGAAACTAAGATATTTCACATTACATATCTATTGACAGAAGAAATCATTTTGACCCCTTTACAAATCTTAGTTTGATTGGTTGATTTGTTCGTGTTTCCGGGCGCGTCAACTGCTTTGGCCATTAGTCCAGTAAGTGTAGTGTATGTTTTTTCTCGGGAGATAGTGCTGGATGGCGAGGTCTGGCGCCGACCTACCGTCGGCTAGCGGGGTTTCCCCCTATCCAGAACTCTCGCACCAGCGGGGCACCGCCCCAGCCGGGACAAGCTCTAAGCTCCCGACCGGTCCACCGGAATATGTGGTTGTGAAGTGCATGTAAGTGTAAGAGTGTGTGTGTAAGGGGAGAGGATAGGACAAGAAAGAGGAAGAAAAGATCGCGCGCGGTCCGTGTCCCGTTTGGTAGGGTACTGCTCCGGCATTCGCCTGGTGTTGTTCAGAGAAACCACGAAAAACTACCAAACAGAGCAGCCACCCGCTAGAATTCTCCTCCAGCTAGCGAGTGAATTCGACCTAGCTAAAACGCTAGTGTCGAAAATCCTACAAACCTTAGATGTTTGTATAATTTATTTTGTATTATATTCGCTCAACAGCGTCGCATCATTGCCTTTGTAAATAAGCTTTGCCTGCAAATTAATGTTTTGGACTGACTACACAACCCACCTCAGAATCAAGCATATTCTACAATCTTCGCATGAGTGGTTTTTGAAGGGTGGATGATAATGGAAGGGTGGATGACATCGTTACTTTTAAGAGGTGGTCAGAGAGTGAGTACAAATGAGAGAATCGCCACAAAATCTGATGCGAATCAACTTTCCTCGTGATATAAGATCTGAGGTGCAATCAATGCAATTTCAATAAATGTATGTATGTATTTGGCAAATTGGGTCAATTGTCTGCTTCGGTAGCTAGCTAACAGTGTTTCCCTCGACTGAACTCAATAAACGGTGTCTCACACGCTTGGGCGAAGAGAGACATGAGGCGGACGTGACGTATTCTCTTCACCGTAAAGAGCGAACACCGCCTTCCAAAATTTTCTTTCGCAATACAGCTACAGAAACTGAGACGCTTTTAAAGAAGAGCTACAACTCTACTTTTTGCCTGGACCGGGAATGGAATTCCAATAAATAATAATTTCAATAATAATATTAATAATGATAACAGTAATAATAACAATAGCATTATAGTAAATAGAGTAACAATTATAACACTTCAGTCTCTCTAGGTTTGACTCCAGAGATCTAACAAAAATCTTAGTTCTCTGATAAATATTTCAACCACAACAACTACAAAAGACAGCAATGCGTGCCATCGTTAACATAATATGCACGGCACCTCTGTGATTTCTACCAGTTTTTATTACGTAAAATATGTAAACGGGAGTGCCCTTTGATTACTCTCTCGAACATCTAAGCAGGAGTCTCTCTCCGAGCGAGCGATGGATTCGAGCGGCGGAGTGGGATGGGTTGGGCGGGGGCGGTGCTCTTGGGGCGAGTGGCTGCGAGCGATAGACGCCGGCAGGCAGCCTTCAGCCGCCACCTGTCAGGGCCCGCCCGCCCGCCGCCTCCACTGCTCTTCAGCGCGCCTCGGGCCGTGCCCCGCCCACCCCCGCAAACTACCCGCCCACCTTCGCCCACCCCGCGCACCCCGCGCACCCCCGCTCACCCCCGCACACCCCGCGCACCCTCGCACACCCCCGCACACCCCCGCACACCCCCGCACACCCCGCGCACCCCCGCACACCCCCGCACACCCCGCACACCCCGCGCACACCCCGCGCGCACCCCCGCACACACCCCCGCACACCCCGCGCCCCCCGCACACCCCGCGCACCCCACTCACCGCGCCCAACCACCGCACATCCCCGGCACACCCCGTTCACTCATGCCCCACCCGCGCCCACCCACGCCCACCACCTCCCATTCCCGCTCTTCCTCACCCACAGTGCTCACCCCCCGCTCACCCTCGCCCACCCCACCCACTCCCGCCCACCCTCGTCCGCTCGCGCGTCGGTCGCCTCGCGAATTTGCCTTCCTCGCGCTCCAAAATTACACGCGCATGGAAGGCAGTGCTCTCTGAATCCAACCGGGAGTGGCGAGTGCAAAGAACGCCATGCAAAGGCAACGCCATTGATTGCTTTATCATCATCATCATCATCATTATCATCATCATCAACAGCAAGGTTTAGACTTCATGATCTGTTCCGTCTCGAAATTTTTCATGCCATCTCTTTGATTGCTTTATTGATTAGTGTTTCCGGGCTCATCAACTGCTAAGCGCATTAATCCCAAAAGTGTATTGCATGTTTTCCCCTCGGGAGGGGAGTGTTTCCCCTTCTAAATGGCAGATGTTCCCGTCGGCTAGCGGGTTTTCCCTTGTCAGGTATCTCCCATCAGCTGGGCACACTGCCTCCAATCGGACGAGATCTAAGCTCCCAACCGGACTTCCAGTATGTATGGTACTGCTGTGTATGTAAGTGTAAATGTATGTAGAGAGGGATGAAGAAAGGGCGAGGAAAGGAAGAAAGATCCCACGCGGTCCGTGGCCCGTTTATTACGGTACTTCTCTGGTATTCATCTGATATTCTTCGAGGAAATCACGGAAAAACCGTCAATTAAAGCAGCCGGGCGTCAGAATTCTCCTTCTGAGAGCGACTGAATTTAACCTAGCATTCTAGGAAGTGTCGAAACTTCTGCCACCGCCGGAAATAGAACCCTAAGACTCCCGGTCAGAGGCACTGGAGTTAAATCAATTTATTCCCCGTGCCTCTTACCTCTAGAGAGTGCCAGTGATTGGGAGGTGGTAGGTACAATCACTGTAAAATGACATTAGTAAGTAATATTAAACGTAGGTGAATTTGTGGCGATTGTCGGAATGGAATTCAAGGTCGACGGCTCTCTTCAGTGATTTCACTGATCACTTTCGGTCGAATGATGAAGAAGTCTGCTGTACAAAGGGCTATAAATTGCGCGCGATCTTTCCTTCCTATCATTGTTCTTTCCACAATCATCGATCCGTCATCTCATGCAATCCGAACTGGGAAGTAATGGAAGTGTACATCTCGAAACAACGCAGCTGTACAACGCATAGTCAACTCCTCGGCAGTGTTCGTTCGTTACGATCCTGATGTAACAATATAAAAACATACTTTTTTTTTGTGTTGAGGATGTATTAAAATTTATCTTTTTCATTTCTCAAAATGAATGCCATATAACATCGAGTTTCTAATACAAAGCAACGCTCTTAATTTGTATTGAATGTGCATTGTGACAACTTCTATATGAGACTAATACAAGCAAATACGAAAGTGTAGGCTTCTGTGGTCGGAATCAATAGATTCTTGGCTTCCAGAGAGACGCCATGTCCTTGGTACAATTGCCGACATTTACAGCCATCAACGGTTTTTTTCAGAGTGTAAGGTGGCATGGAATAGTTTACCAAATTAATCTTAATAATAAATATTTTTCCCAAAACCCAATTTACACTGCTATTGAGTAATGGGACGAAACATTGTTAAAGCAGCTATCTTACCGTAATATGTCTTGACACGATACTCAATATTTTCATTAGTCACTGAATCGAGATACAATTCAAACAAATACTACGTTAATATAGATCAATAAGTTCAAGAAAACAATTCGCTTGCATTGTATCTTTCTTATATTGAGAAACAAGTTGTACAATATCAGTAAATGTGTCTTATTTTTGATGATTTCACCTAATATTTCTAAATAAGTATTTTTAAAGAAAATAAGCAAAATAAAAGCCCTCAGTGTACTTTGATAAGCATTCTATGCAGGCATATCTTCTCATAAAAGACTTAAGACGAAACCATTACCTATGAAACTAAATAGTATTATAAGTCATTCAAAACTTTCATTCGCAAATAGCTTAAGGGCTAGAACATTCAGTCAGAAATATTACGTTATTAGTATTACTCTAATCCTATTACTTTGAAAAATAAATATTCCATAAAATTATGAGAAATTTCACATTGATAGTAGTTACAATTTTAACTGGGTGGGCTTTATCTTCACAGAAAAATATTGTTCATCCTTCAGATGACTACATACATCATAAATTGAAACTCTTTTTATGTGTCCTTACAGTAGATTTCTGAAGAAAATACAAGCTCGTAATAAAGTTAGTGGCCGTCCATAATTTACGTGAAACGATTTTGGCGATTTTTCCACTCCCCCTCCCCCCTTGGTGAGGTGTAGTGAGATTTGGCACGGCCCTCCCCCCCTCCCGCTTCTAATCTCACGTAAGATTTTTCAGTTATATTTATAATATAATATAAAATTATATAATAAATTATATTTAAGACTAGATATGACTAGTATTTAGAATATAGTGATTCATGATAATGAATATTACTGCCCTTCTAAAAACACTCGGTATGTTTTCTTTAATTTTTTTAAAAAAATACAGGTAATGAGACTTATCTCATAAAAAGTTTGGTAATTTTTGTAAGATTTTTGTTCTCAGTACATTATGATACTTATTGTAGCATTCACATAACCGTCTTAAAAATTATTGTGCAAGATTTAGCCATATTTTAGTATAAAAATGTGCTTTACTTAAATTATCTCAGTTTTCACGCAATTTAACTTAGTTTTTAGCGAAAAAAATACGTGATGTTTGCCGAGACCCCCCTCTCCGTCACGTAAAATTAGATGAGATTCGCTTGACCCTTCCCCCAACAAAAGACCTCACGATATTTATGGACCGGGAGCGGTAGCTCAGTGCATCAACTGATGTCACTGCAGCGCCTCTGACCGAGAGGTCCTAGGTTCGAGTCCTTATGGCGGCAGGATTTCCGATACTAGCTATTCAGCTAGGTCGAATTCAGTCGCTTTCTGGAGGAGAATTCTAGCGGCCGGCTGCTCTGATCGGTAGTTTTCCGTGGTTTCTCCGATCAACACCAGGCGAATACCGGAGCAGTACCTTAGCAAACGGGCGACGGACCGCGCGCGATCTGACCTTCCTCTTCCTTGTCCTATCCTCTCCCCTTACACACACACTTACACTCACATGCACTACACTACCACATATTCCGGGAGACCGGTCGGGAGCTTAGAGCTTGTCCCGGCTGGGGCGACGCCCCGCTGGTGGGAGAGTCTTAGTTAGGGGGAAACCCACTAGCCGACGGTAGGTCGGCGCCGGATCTCGCCATCCAGCGGAGGAAGATCACCGCCATCTCCCGAAAAAAACATGCACTACACTAACGGGACTAATGACCACAGTAGTTGACGCGCCCGGAAACACGAAAAAATCAATCAATTAATCAACGATATTTATGGATGTTTCCTTACAAACCGAATATACAATTTCCGCAATTGGCTGAAAAACGAATAAATTTAAACAATTACATTTTACTGGTCTTTACAACAACGCCGTATTACCCTGTGAATTTTCATGTTAACAGCAGCCCCCACGGGGCCACCATCACGCCATCAAAGGAACAGCCAGCAGGAGCAGCGGCTTCCCGGGCCAGACACCGCTAGACCGTGCGTCGCCACCGCCGGCGCTTCTGCAAAATGGCGTCGTACATCAAACGTCCCTGGACGACCAATAAAATTAGCCGTGATGAAAAGCGGAAAATAATGACAGCTATTTTTGCGCAGGAGGCTGGAGGCGAGATACGCCGGGGCAGGTTTAGTTTCCGGCGGAGCACGGGGTCTCGGCGGCGAAGGAGCCTCCGATAAAAAACAAAAAAGGTTCAACCGCCCGCACCCCGTTCCCTCCTGCCCGGGCAAGATCGCCTCGACGATGGATGAGGGCTTGTTAGGGCGTTCTCCCAATGCGCTGGGTGGGGTGGTTAAAATGAGGGAGGGTATTCGAGGTGGGTAAGACGAGATCTGGAGTCCACATGTAGAGATGGAGGGAAAAGCGGAAGTAGAAGTGATAGGGTGAGAAGAGTTGATGGGATTTTCCAATGTGCAATATTGGGGAGTTAAAGTTAAAAGTATAGTAGGTTAGGTATTATGCGAATAGCAATTCTTTAGTGGAGATGGTGGGACGGAAGGTATGAAGATCGTAGATGTGATGGAATAGGATGAAGAGCTGAGATCCATTGCATATACCGGCTTAGGTGTCTCAGGGCATCAACTGATATCACTGCACTGTCTCTGACCAGGAGGTACTAGGGTGTAAGTCCCAATGGCGGCAGGATTTTCGACAATGACTATATAGCTTAGTCGGATTTAGCCATTACCTGAAGAAGTATTCTACCCACAGGCTGTATGATCGGTAGTTTTCCGTGGTTTCTCCGATCAACACCATACGAATGCCGGAGCAGTACCCAACCAAACGGGCCACGGACCGAGCGCGATCTGTCCTTCCTCTCCCTATCCTCTCCCCTTACACACACACTTACACTAACATGCACTACACTACCACTCCATGTCCCGTCTCCCGACATGACGGGAGCTTAGAGATTTCTCGACTGGTGGGAGATACCGTGGAGAATCCCCCCAAGGGTTTGTTGTCGGGCGCGTAGATCACCTCCGGACCTCGCCATCCATCGAGGGAATATCACCGTCACCTCTCGCGATAGAATCAGAACTACACTTATAAGCATAATGATCTTAGCAGTTCACGCGCTCGGGAACACAAATCAATCAGTCAATCAATCCATTGTATGGAGTAGGTTAAAGTGGAGGGGATAAACTGATTATGTAAGAAGAAAGAGCCCCTAATAAAGATAGTGGGGAGCGCCGTGTGGTGAGAGAAGATTTTATGGGGCAAGGAGAGAAGTCGAAGTCCACTGCGTGGTTGTGAGCAAATTCATGCAATTCCGGTACTTGAACACCAATTGTGGGGTCGGGGAGTATCAACGGTGGACCACTGTAGTTATTGAAATTTAACTGAATGAACATTTCATATATTTAAGGAATAATGTTACAGGTTTTAGTAATATATTACCATAATTTTCTGCACGTTTGGGGTTAAAATATGTTCAATCTTATATATTCAACATTAAATTATGCCAAAACATACATGGCGATGGAGACCAGTTTTTTTGAAGAAGTAGTTCGAAATTCACTATGTGGCTCTGATTGCACAAGCGTTATCTGGATTGATTGATTAATTGATTTCTTCGTGTTTCCGAGCGCGTCAACTGCTTTAGTCATTAGTCCCGTTAGTGTAGTGCATGTTTTTTTCGCGGGAGATGGTGGTGATCTTCCCCGCCGGATGGCGAGATCCGGCGCCGACCTACCATCGGCTAGAGGGGTTTCCCCTAACCAGGACTCTCCCACCAGCGGGGCATCGCCCCAGCCGGGACAAGCTCTAAGCTCCCGACCGGTCTCCCGGAATATGTGGTAATGTAGTGCATGTTAGTGTAAATGTGTGTAAGGGGGAGAGGATAGGACAAGGAAGAGGAAGGACAGATCGCGCGCGGTCCGTGGCCCGTTTGGTTGGGTACTGCTCCGGCATTCGCATGGTGTTGATCGGAGAAACCAAGGAAAACTACCGATCAGAGCAGTCAGCCACTAGAATTCTCATCCAGATAGCGACTGAATTCGACCTAGCTGAAAAGCTAGTGTTGAAAATCCTGCCGCCGTCAGAACTCGTACCTAGGAACTCCCGGTCAGAGGCGCTGCAGTGACATCAGTTGATGCACTGAGCTACCGCTCCCGGTTTATCTGGATTGACAGTTACTATAAAAAGATTATGGATAGGTCTGATGAGGTGTTTGGAGAGAGGTCTGATTGTAAAGTACGCCTGAGTTTTTCAACGAAGCGATTACTCATCTTGACGTTTTTGAATTTGTTTGTAAACATCCGGTAAGTTTTGAAAGGCGAAACAATCGATATCGGTTGAGGAAGATTCTAATGGAAAAAGTCCTTAACGATGAAAAACACCTAGTTACGAAGACGGAAACAATTGCGCTGTGGTCGCGCAATTCCGAGGGGGAATCATTTTCCCCTCACGTAGATACGGTTTTCTTCGTACTAACGTTGGAATGGAACACGTATTGGAAGAAGAAAATTTGTCTTGTGGTGTGATGAAAAGTTGAGAGGGTAATGTCGAAATGGGATGTGGACTGAGATGGGGAGACTAGAAACAGTGGAGATAGACATATTAGGATCATGATATCGTAGGCTTCCGCGGCCAGAGTCATGATCTGGGCTGTCCGGGTGACGCCGCGTCGAAGGCTGGGGTGCCGACGTTTCGACCGACATATCGCGGTCCTCTTCAGGGCTGTACTGCGCCAGGATGTTGGGCGCTCTGGTTTATATAGAGAAAGGGACAGGCTGTGATAGGTCGAGGTGTAGGCCAATCGGGCGTGACTAGGTGAAAGGAGGTGGGGGAAGCGGACGCGATATGCCGGTCGAAACGTCGGCACCCCAGCCTTCGACGCGGCGTCACCCGGACAGCCCAGATCATATTAGGATCATCTCCGCTAGGGATTTTCCACTAGAAACGTAAGTGTGGAAATAGGAGTGGAAAAGATAGAAATTGTAAGGTAGTAATAGGTCTTAAAGTGATATTTAACGTGAAACATGAAGAAAAAACTAAGAGAGTATACATGCTTGGGGATAGAAGACCAGTTGGAGGAGTTGGACCAGTTGGAGGACATCTGTGTGTGTTGGATACCGTTCGGCGAGGAGGATAGACGATTAAATTGCGCTT
Organism: Teleogryllus occipitalis; assembly: GCA_011170035.1. Classification (NCBI taxonomy): domain Eukaryota; kingdom Metazoa; phylum Arthropoda; class Insecta; order Orthoptera; family Gryllidae; genus Teleogryllus; species Teleogryllus occipitalis. The sequence goes on along the minus strand of BLKR01003205.1, from coordinate 8,706 downwards.
TTTAGCGGTGAGGTGATAAGTTACAGGGACATACATATATTTTTGTGTATGGTACCCTTTACGAAGGGTACCGTTTGCATGGAGTCTATTAGAAAGAGTGGGAGCGTTATGAGGGTGTTGGCAGAAGCGGGTAACCAAGGACTAACTAGCATGTTTTTTGTAGTCAATAAAACATTTATAAAAATGAGAATGTTAAAAATTTGTATATTTCATTACTCATTAGAAACTGATTAATTAAAAGACTATGAAATGTTATTGAATTACTATTTCTAGAATTGAGCATTCATTTTCATATTTTTAAATATTACTCTTATTTTGCTATAACAGAAGTAATGAAAATCTAAAGAAATTATCTAATCATGTAGTTAAATAATGTACTTATAAAATATAAAGGGTATCACTTTATAACTCACTCGAAAACCTTGAAAAGTAAGTTACTACATTCTTAATTCAAAAATAACTTATCTGTACTTGATTCTTATGTTACCTACTCTACTTTAAGGTACTCTGTCACAATGTTAACAGCATGAAGCTTGGAATTTCTTTAAGTTTATAATAAAATATCCTCACATTATTCAACAACAGGAGAAGAACGATCATCTCACAAGTGGCTTGGAATATTTGTGAAGAATGACATTGATGTCGAAGGTAATGGTATTTACCTTATCTGCTTCAAGCAACTCTGTTAGAATATTAACGACAGAAAATTTGGAATTTCTTTAACTTTATAATAAAACATCTTCTGGTGGTTCAACAACGGGAGAAGAACGATCATCTCACAAGTGACTTGGAATATTTGTGAAGAATGAAATTGATGTAGATGGTGATTGTATTTACCTTATCTACGTCAAGGAACTCTGTTAGAATGTTAACAACGGAAAGCTTAAAATTTCTTTAACTTTGTAAAACAACATTTTTACGTTATTCAATAACAGCAAGAAGCGTTCGTCTTCTCACAAGCGACGAGAATTTCTAAAGAAAGGCACTGATGTCGAAGGTGATTGTTTATACCTTATCTACTTTAAGGAGGTAGAAAGAGTGATTCATGTTAACAACAGAAAGATTGGAATTTCTTTAACTTTGTACGTTTTTTACGTCGTTCAATAACAGCAAGAAGCGTTCATCTTCTCACAAGCGACGAGCATTTGCAAAGAAAGACTGATGTCGAAGGTGATCCTTGATACCATCGTCGCCCAACCGTCATCTCCAGCGCCCCGGGCGTCGCCCATCCCGCCCGCCGCTCCCCCGAGAGGGCGATTCTAATTACAACAGCGCCCTTCGGAGAGGGGAGGACGGCCAGAGGATCGTCAGGGGATTCCGAGCCGTGCGTTGACGGAGCTTCCGAGACGTCGAGAGGGGGCGACGAAGAGGGCGACGCTGCCGTCGTCACATCGCTCCGTCACCTCCTACGACGACGACGGTGGTGACGACGTCCCGTCAAACGCTTGCGCGCTCCGAAGAAACTAATTAGGCGCGACGCTGGGGGCGGCCACCCTCGGACGCCTCGCTTTCAACTGCTCTGCACCCTTCGCCTCGCCTTTTGCCCTGTCTCGCTACGTTCCTTTCGTACTCTGTCTGTGGCACTTTTCGATATCTTTGTTATTTGCTTTGTGGCAACGTTCCCAAAGGACGCTTTCCTTTCAAGTAGGTTCTATCGTTCACCCCATCTTTTGCCCCATGTTGATGACGTATCTTTCGAACTTCCGTCTAATGCGTCTCTCTTCTATCTCTATATTCTTTGCTTTGTGGCAACATTACCAATAGACGTTTTCTTTTCAATGACGTTCTATACTCCGCCTCGCCTCTTGCCCTATGTTGATGTCATACCTTACGTACTTTTGTCTGTTGCGACTCTGTTCTGTCTCTTTGTTCTTTACTTCGCCGACATTCTGAGCTGAAACCTCGCTTTCAACGTTTCTTGCGCCCTTCGCCTCGCCCTTTGCCCTGTCTTGCTGAGTTTCTTTCGTACTCTGTCTGTTGCACTCTACTATTTCTTTATTCCTTGCTTTGTGGCAACGTTCCCAAAAGACGCTTTCCTTTCAACTAGGTTCTATCATTCACACCACCTTTTGCTCAATGTTGATGTACCTTTCGAAATTCTGCCTGTTGCGTCTCTCTTCTGTCTCTTTATTCTTTGTTTTGTGCGAACATTCCTAAAGGACGCTTTGCTTTCAACTAGATTCTATTCTTTGCTCCGCCTCTTGCCCTAACTCGCTGTCATCCCTTTCTAACTTCTGTCATTTGGGTGTCTCTTCTATTTCATTATTATTTTCTTCGCGCCCACATTCTCTGCAGAAACCTCGCTTTCAAGTGCGCTTCCACTCTTCGCTCTGCCTTTTCCCCTATCTTACTACCGTTCCTTTCGTGCCTGTTGCACTCATATCTCATAATTCTTTCCTTGGTGCTGTAATTTTTCAAGCAATCATAGGAATCTCTTTCTGTGCATTTACTTGTTGCAGTATTTCTCTTTGTCTTCATGACGTCATTTCCTCACAAACACCCGCTTGTGTATGTCCTAGATTGTATCCTTCTGTCCTTATACTCTCCAACATTTCGGTGCAATGTTTCTTCTTTCTCTTTATTTTTCCCTCCTTGACATCATCCCCTGCGAACGTCTCGCTTTTAAATATTCTCCAGTTCTTAACCCTGCTTCTTCTCTTATACGACTCTAATTCCTTTCGTACTTATGTATGTTGCAGTTTCTCTTCTTTCTCTTTATTCTTTCCTTCCAGCCTACATTTATCACGGAGTCAGTCCTTGAGGATTCCTTTCGTGCTTTTGTTGCAGTTATCGTATTTTCCTTTATTGTTCCATTTGTGCCGAGATTCTTCGCGGACTGACTTGCTTGTGCTCAACTCGCATCCTTCTCCTCGTCTGTTTTCTGTCTCTGTCTTTCCTCTTCTTTCACTCACTATCATTCCATTCATACTTCTTTCTGTTGCAATTTTTCTTCTTTTTCTTTATTCGTTCAATCCCGTCTCTCGCTGTTAGTGCAATCCTTTTATTCGTACAATCCCATCTCTTGCTGTTATTACAATCCTAACTCTACATGTTGCAATATTTCATTTTTCATTTTATTCTTTCCTTTTTGCCACATTCTTCTCGGTCACCTACTCTCTCTTTCCTGTCTCAACGATCACTGGCATTCTGTTTACACTTTGGCTTGCTTGAGTTTTTCTTCTGTCTCTCCGACCCTTCCATTGGGCTGACAGTCATCTAGAACCTTCCGCTTGGGTCTCAGTTCGAATTATTCTCCTCTCTCACTTGTTCTATTTGTTTATTTCATTGCTTCGAGCTTTCCGATTCTGTTGCTGGTTCTCTTCACTTTTCTGTTGTATTAAGTTTCTTCAGGATATATATTTGGCTTTATCTTCACTTTTTTGTTACAATGGTCTCTTCTCTCTACTACGATTGCATTTTTGTTTGTAAGACTGTTTCCCGTTCTGTCCTTTCTCCTCCTTTTACTCTGATTCTAATATTTTCTACGGATTTGTCATTTTCTTCACTACAATTCTATTTGTCTGCTTGATCATCTCAACTTGACGTCCAGCAAGTCCGCCTACATGGACCTGAGGACCTTATCAAGGCTCTCCTTCCGGGATTATCCAGTTTACTTCATCGCTTCCTCCCATTGCGCGCTAGAAGTTCTCTTTCACCCCTCCTGTATCATTTTACTTAGAAGGTTCTCTCCCGCGCTCGACTACATGCCGTTCACTACACTTTTTGTAGCGTTACTGTAGTGGCACTGACTCTGCCAAAGCCCTCAAAGATCCCTTTATTTCTTCAATCAACTGCAGACTCTGTCCTTTCTTTTCATCTGCAACCTCCATGTACTGATTTTTCTTCTCTTTCTGTTGAATCTCTCGTGTTTACATATTTCTTTCTTTTTAACTTCTTACTAGCTCTCGTTATACATCTGTTAGAAGTCTCTATTGGTTTTCTTTTTCCCCTCCGTTCATCTCACTTTCTCTCTCCTCGGTTGTTTCTGTTACGTTTGAACTTCCTACCTGCTGTCAACTCTGTAGTTTCCATTTATTCTCCTGTTTCTTCTATTGTTCAGCTAATTTTTTGAGCTTCATTTCACGTCCTCCAATCTCCAAATTCTGAAACCTTCACTATTTTTTGTTATTTCCTTCATCTGTAATTTTCTTCTCTGCTCTATTCTATCATCTTCTTCTACAATTATCTCTTCTCTTCTGTATTCTAATAACCTTTCTTCTTTTGTCTATTTTTACGTCTCAATTCCCTTTCTCGTGATTATTTTGTACTCCTTTACTTGAATCTTACTTATTTTCCAGAAACAACATCGTGATTAGTGTGTTTATATCCTTATTATTAGACTCATCAATTCCATTTTCCTTACTTCCAAACTTTCGTCGACGAAGCCGTATTTTGTCACCGATTCCTCGGATTACCTCTCCTTTATTTCGTCCCATCCCAGCCTATTTGTTTCTTTCGACTCTCCTCCGACACCTTTTTGCTTTCCTTTTCACCCTTCCCAATCCCCAAAGTTTTTGTCTTACAGCAATTAACTCGCTGTCATTCTTATTCCATTACGAGAAATTCTCGTAGGCTGTACCTCGTATGAAGGTAAGAAAATAGAGTGGTAATAATAATGCGGAGGATGAGTTTTGGCTTTCTGTGTAATATTTATGTCACTTTGCTTTCTACATTTTACCCACGAAGTATGGAGACTATTATTTTCGTATAAATATAATCTCATGTATTTGTTTAAAAAATAAATAAAAATATTCATTAACACTTCATTAAAATGCTAATCACAATACATGCTTCTGCTCATTAAAGTAAAAACAAAAACAATTTCATATTGTAATAAGCTTTTATCTCGGAAATAGTTCATGGTTTGCATACTAATCATAGATTCTCATACACAAACCCTGGGCGCTTATCTATAGAACATTTGCACATTATTTGGAAGCAGATCAGAGAGTGAAACAATATCAGCCAATCTATTGTTGATGTGAGATAAGAAAATGAAAAAAAGTAGTAAAATTGATCAGTGAAATCATAGCATCTGTAATATATCAAAACTTCGATTCGTGTTGATAGGTCTCGTGTATACGTAATTTAACGAAAATATAGACCTAACCATCCGACATGAACTACAAAGACAAATGTATCTGTTTCTTTAGAAATGCTCTATCATGTATAGAAAGCAAATTTCATCAAATACATGGAACTGGAAACACGCAACCCACAACAAAAATTAGTCTCGCAGTGGTGCTGTAATGCAATTGTGAGAAAGATAATTCTAATGAAGTCATAAATGTACTCGCAACAGAAGTACTTAATTTGTCGCTACCTGTACAGCAATTGAGGAATACTTATTTTGTCACAAATTTGGGGCGAAAAAAAGGTTGTTCTGCAGCACACAACTTCCTAGAATGTTTATGCAGTCTTATAAATTAATTTATAATTATTTGAACGAGATGAATTTACAATAATTCAATAATAAATCCATCGATCGATTAGTATTAAAACATAACAAAATCACTAAATATTATGAATCACATAACTCCAACTCACAATAACTCCATTCAATTTTTACGAATTTGGATTTTCTGATTAATAGAAGGGATAGTACTTATTGAATTATTGGTACAAACGGGAATTAATTGATTTCCTAGAAAAATAACATCAGGCATAAATTTCACTAAGAATATCCTGAGATTTTTAGAAAAAATTTCCGAATTCCCACGAGCGCTTCAAAAGAGAAAGAGGTTAACCACTTCCCACCATTAGTGACGGCCCCTTATTGAAATTGCGCTCTTGAAGTTCCAGCTCGGCTGTTAGGTGCCACAAAAGAATCAGATTACAAGAAGAAAAAACATAAAAGACGAATCAGAATAATAAATAAAAAGAGGAAAAATAATGAAGCAGAAAAATCGAAGCATGATATTTTACAAACGTCTGTTTGGGCTAAAATTTCTCAAAATATTTCAGGACAGTTCAGATAGTAAATAACGGTTTCAGACGCCAGTTGATAGAACTTCCTTACTCCTCCAAATTTCAGAATGCACAATGCATATCCTTATTTTGAGTTTTAATGTTAAGAAATATATTTTATTAACAAAAACCTATTCTGTCTCCCCAAGAGTAATTGTTGGGGGGGATAAAAATTGAGAAATTTTTATAATTTTCAGATATTCAGAGTATTAAATGAAAATTGAACCTGCATAATTTTGTACTTTGCTCTATTAAAGAACAAAACTAATGGTCCTCCAGAAAGGCACAGACTCTCTCGTGCCAGTTATTTTTCTAATTTCTTTGAAAAGGGTTATGTTTTCGGTTATGGGTTATGTAGTGAATATTTGAAAGTGGGATAAATGTCATCTTATCTAATTCAATTACCACTATCCATTCAACAAATTTAAAGAAATAGTTGGAACTGTTTGCGAGAAAAGGCGTTGCAGAGTTTCTGAAAATGTTGAAAAAGTACCAGAGGCTTCGTGTAAAATATCCCCAAAATTTAAAGAATATTTTTCAAATTCGCAGAGGTTCGAGTCGAGCGAGATTGGCCGAGAAATGTCCATTTTGAAAAAAAAAATCTTATGAATAGTTTTGGCGCTAGTGTTCTTCATAGACGGACAGATAGACAAGAATTTTGAAAAAAGACAACACTTTTTCTGTATCAAGGACCCACAATTCCTGAAATCTGATTACATAATGTGTTAGAGGGAGGAATTTTATTTATATATACTAGAACAGGTTTTATCTATTTTTTTCTCGATCAAGGCCCCACAATGGACCCCACAAGGAGTTTTTCGGTCGGAAATAGCGACTTTTTACAGCAGAGATACATAACCTTCTCCATATTATTTATATTACTCCATAATCGTATGAATAAGATTAAGTAAAATTAAGAATCAATTTATAGCCATATTCGACAAAAGTTTCAAAATGTCGTTGAGGCTTAGTGTAAGTATCCCTCAAAAATCAAAATATTCATTTCAATTGTAAGATGTCGCGATATCAACTTAATCGATCGGAGAATATCAATTTTGGTAAAAATTCTACCTTCAGAATAGCCAGTAGCGTTGTTCACAGACAGACGAGCAAGCAGACGTTTTGCTGTCAGCCAATATTTCTGGGTCAAGTACCAAAAAATGTGGAAGCTTTCTGCACAACCTGTCAGAGAAAGGTTCATTAATACACCTAGTAACAAGAAAAATCCACTTTTTGGTATAAAGGACCATCAAATTAGCATTTTGCCAAAATATTGCAGGTTTTTGCTGCAGCAAAACAAAACATTATATCTTCTCCGTAAACAGTATACAAATAAATAAAAATAAACGGAAAAGTTTTCGGGCAAGGTTACAAGAAATTGATCTACTAGGAACTACTTGCACAATGGCTGGAGTCGGATGGAATTGAGTAGTAGTGAAGAAATGATGAAGTTGAAGATAAAAGTTTCTGCTGAAGGCAAAGTATTTTTTATTACATTGATATTTGTGAACGTCGTTGAGAATATCTTTAAAATATAAAAAAGATATATCCCTGGTGCATACGGTTACGTGTTGAAAAATAGCCTTTCCCACTACATCTCTCTAATAAATCACTCAACCATTAATGGTATCAGTAAGTGTCTGCATAACATACGAACTAACACTCCGGGTTGTTTGGGACGATCCCGTTGTCCACTTCGCGTTGAGTTAGTGCGTGCTGACGTGTCGGCGGCGGCTCCAAAAGCAACACTCGTATAACAGCGCGCATTTAGAGTTGAGTCAACATGCAGACGCAGTGGCGAGCGGCGTCGGCGGAGTGTGTGCACGTGGTCCAGTCGATACATCGTCCTCGACGACTCTCCGCCCGCCCGCCCGCGTGCGTGCGTGCGTGCGAGGGGGATGGTGGACCGGCCATCGCGCATCGGACGGAAATAGGCCCGAGTGGCCTAGGAATAGCCCAGACGTCGCCCAGAGGTCAGTTCTCCCCGATCGAGGTTCGCCGCTCTCCGACCAAGAGGTCAGGGTTTGCTCGGGCATCCCGCACGTCTCTTTGTGTCTATACAGTTACTTTACCCTCGATTGATTGGTTGATTAGTGATTCCGTGCGCGCCAATTGCTAAGATCGTTAATCCCGTAAGTGTACTTCACGCTTTTCCTCGGGAGGTGGTGGTGAGATTCATTCAAACGGGGCACTGCTGCGGCCGGGACAAGCTCTAAGTTTCTGAACGGTCTCCCAGCGTGAGTGGTAGTTAGGAAAAGTAAGTATGTGTAAGTAAGGGGTGAGGGTAGAACAAAGAAAAGGGAGGAAAGATAGCGTGCATCTATTTGTCAATCTGTCCATCTATCTATCTATCTATCTATCTATCTATCTATCTATCTATCTATCTATCTATCTATCTATCTATCTATCTATCTATCTATCTATCTATCTATCTATCTATCTATCTATCTATCTTTCTCTCTTTCTTTCTTTCTTTTCGTTTCTTTTCTTTTCTTTCTTTCTTTCTTTCTTCCTTTCTCTTTCTTTCTTTCTCTCTCTCTCTCGATCTCCCTCATTTTCTCTTTTTATGTGTATTCTCTTTTTTCCCATTCTTTTATTTCATTCATTCTCTCTGTTTTAAGTTTTACTTCATTAAAATAAATTGAAATTTTTTATTTAACACAGGAATAAATAAATAATACTCCCAAGATATTCATACAATTTAATATAAGTAATAAAACATCTGATTTATTCGAGATG